>JARKHS020016511.1:0-82742 GCA_030143305.2 Amblyomma americanum | reverse complement strand
GCACACAGGCGGCAAGGTTCTCGTGCGCAGGGCTCCAGGTGAAACAGCCACAGTGATCAAATGTGAAAGTGACCTAGACGCTCTACATTCGTAGACGTCCTTTCCACTTTGTAGCTTTTTGAAACTTTCTCTCCTTATGGACAGCTTGCAATCTATACCAAAAGAACAATGGTTCACTCTTCATAACTTGGGTTCAAAACGACTGAGCTGTGTTCATATGAATGTCCAGTCACTCAATAAGAAAATTCCAGAGTTGGAGGCCTACTTTGCTGGCATAAACATACACTGTGATGTTGTTATGTTTAGTGAGACATGGTATAATGAAGATTCTGAGGTATTTAGATTGCCCAATAAAAACACATTTTATTTGAACAGGACATCAAGACGTGGCGGAGGTGTTGCAATGTTGATAGATGACTCTATGAAAACTGATTTGTTATCTGATTTCTGTTCCGTGACCGATGACTACGAAATGCTCTGTGTTGAAGCCAATTGTTTACTTTTTGCTACATGTTATCGGCCCCCTGATGGAGACCATAGTGCATTCTTCAATTTTCTTGAGAAATTTTTTGCCTTTGCAAGTCAGAATAGGCAGAGAGTTATAATTGGCGGCGATTTCAACATTGATATCAAAGGTGCTACTCGCAAATCAATAGACTTTGAAAGACTACTTGCATCCTATGGATACGCGAATGTTATAAAATCTGAAACAAGGATAACTTCCACGTCAGCTACTTTACTTGACCTTTTTATCACGAACTACGATCTGCCATGTGTGTCCAGTGCCGTACTAAGCTGCTGTATAGGTGATCATATGCCAATATGTATGTCCGTTAAAGCACCCGAAAGAGCACCGAATACGAAGAAAGCATGTATAAACTTGCAAAGCATCACTGAAAACTCTCTAGAGGCTTTCCGCATCGACATACAAGGTACTTGCTGGGATACCGTGTTTTTACAACATACAGCACAGGAGGCTTATGATACCTTCATAAGTCACTTTGTGACAGTATACAAGAAACACTTTGTCTCTAAAGAGCAAAAAATAAATAAAAAGATTCGGAAGCCTTGGGTAACCAATGAGCTTTTAAGGAAAATTAGAAAACGAGACAGGTTGTATGCGAAATTTCTAAAAACTCGAGAACCCTCACATCTCAAATTGTTTAAGACCTTCAGAAATAAGTTAACCAAAGAGTTAAGAATAGCAAGAGACGCGTATTATATTCAGGAATTTGTATCCTGTGCCGGACAGACGAATAAACTGTGGAACAAGGTAAATGCTCTTACAGGACGGAAACAGAAGGGAGAACAACCACAAGAGATTTCGTTAAATGGACGCTTAGTGAGAGACCGCGAGCTTGCTGATGCATTTAATCAGTACTTTGTAACAAAAGATACTGATCAGAATGCTCGTCCTAGCAATGACCTCACTGCACCTAGAAACAATAATTCCATTTTTTTCGCGCCAACTGACAGTGATGAGGTGTGCTCCATTTATCTCAACCTTAAAAATTCACGCAGCTGCGACATAGACGACCTACAGATACGGCCTGTTAAATATGCCATACATGAACTCGCCCCTATACTGGTGTATATTTATAACATGTGTATCTCTTGCGGGGTTTTTCCCGACAGAATGAAAACCGCAAGAGTAATTCCTATTTTTAAAAAAGGCGACAAACAGAATATAAAAAATTACCGTCCAATATCGATTCTCCCCATTTTTTCTAAAGGTTTTGAGAAAATTATCCTCAATAGGCTGTCTTCATTTTGCAGTAAACACCAGCTTATAACCGAAGCACAGTATGGATTTCAGAAAGAGAAGTCCACAGAACTAGCGCTTTTAGATCAGAAAGAGCACATATTAAGAAACTTTGAAAACAAGCTTTTAACTCTCGGCATATTTGTTGATTACACTCAGGCGTTTGACCATATCAACCACAATATTCTCCTCAATAAACTAGAATGGTACGGCGTAAGGGGCACACCACTCGCTTTATTATCTTCCTACCTCAAAAACAGGCAGCAATGTGTCTCATTAAGCGAATTCAAATCGCAAACCAAGGGCATAATCTCAGGTGTACCACAGGGAAGTATTCTCGGGCCGCTACTTTTTAACATTTATGTTAATGATATAGTATCGATTTATCAAGAAGCAAAATTTATAATGTACGCAGATGACACGAGTATTTTTTTATCGTCCTGCGATTACACAGACTTAATAAGAATGGCAAATGAACTTCTCGGGAGACTTTCGATTTGGTCGAAAAAAAATTGCCTACAGGTTAATTGCAGTAAAACAAAAGCAGTAATTTTCCGAACTCAAGGAAAAGAAATCCCACAGTACCATAATATAATGTTCGAGTCTATGCAAATTGAGGTTGTTAACTCAATTAAAATTCTTGGTGTAACCTTCTCCAGCAGCCTACAATGGGACGAGCATGCAGATTCAGTCCTCAAGAAGCTAAGCAATACGGTTGGTATGCTAAGTCGCAATCGACACATTTTTCCTACTTTTGTTAAAATACTTTTGTATAATGCCTTGTTTGCCTCGCACATTAATTATGGTCATTTAGTATGGGGTACAACGACACAATCAAATCTTAATAATATATTAATCATGCAGAAAAGGGCTCTACGTATTATTGCCAGTGTATCCTTTACGGAACACACTGAACCACTCTTCGAGAAGTATAATATAAGAAAGATTCACGACATTTACACATACAGACTTCTGCGGGATTTTTACTATAGCAGCAGGAAACATAATTTTACGTTAGTGAAAATCGCGAACCTGCATCAGAATGTACCTGCCTACACTACACGCCGCACAGAAATATGGAATGTTTCGAGATACAGAACTAATTATAGCAAACAGATGCTTGAGAATAATTTACCAAGGTTGTTGAATTCCCTAATTGAAATGGGTATCGACATTCTAAGCATGAACCCGTCAAACTTTAAAGCCTTCATGCGTTCCTATACTGCATAAAATGTAATATATTTTTGTCTTTATTATTTCTTTAATATCTCTGTCTCTCCTTCATACATATTTGTGAATGTTTCTATGTTTTGTTTTGGGCTTTCTTTATTCACTTCTTGTGTTCTGATGAGCTGACTGCCACCGCTGCTCTGTCAAGTGTACACCAGGATGCAGGACCGGTCAAGCCTCCAGGAGGCTTTTTGCCTGCCATCCTCGACATTATATCTGTATGGTGTAATGTTGAAATAAATATTTGAAATTGAAATATTTGAAATTGAAATGTGTTGTGATTTAGCTCGTTTCGGTCTAAAACAGCTTGTTTCGTTGTATTAAGCACGAATACATGCTTTTCGCGCAGTTATAAGAGAAAAAGTTTTGACGCGTATCAGAGGAACACTTGTAAAACCGATGTGTTGTGATTTAGCTCGTTTCGGTCTAAAACAGCTTGTTTCGTTGTATTAAGCACGAATACATGCTTTTCGCGCAGTTATAAGAGAAAAAGTTTTGACGCGTATCAGAGGAACACTTGTAAAACCGATGTGTTGTGATTTAGCTCGTTTCGGTCTAAAACAGCTTGTTTCGCTGTATTAAGCAGGAATACATGCTTTTCGCGCAGTTATAAGAGAAAAAGTTTTGACGCGTGTCACAGGGACACTTGTAAAACCGATGTGTTCAGATTTAGCTCGTTTCGGTCTAAAACAGCTTGTTTCGTTGTATTAAGCACGAATACATGCTTTTCGCGCAGTTATAAGAGAAAAAGTTTTGACGCGTATCAGAGGAACACTTGTAAAACCGATGTGTTGTGATTTAGCTCGTTTCGGTCTAAAACAGCTTGTTTCGCTGTATTAAGCAAGAATACATGCTTTTCGCGCAGTTATAAGAGAAAAAGTTTTGACGCGTATCAGAGGAACACTTGTAAAACCGATGTGTTCAGATTTAGCTCTTTTCGGTCTAAAACAGCTTGTTTCGTTGTATTAAGCACGAATACATGCTTTTCGCGCAGTTATAAGAGAAAAAGTTTTGACGCGTATCAGAGGAACACTTGTAAAACCGATGTGTTGTGATTTAGCTCGTTTCGGTCTAAAACAGCTTGTTTCGCTGTATTAAGCAAGAATACATGCTTTTCGCGCAGTTATAAGAGAAAAAGTTTTGACGCGTATCAGAGGAACACTTGTAAAACCGATGTGTTGTGATTTAGCTCGTTTCGGTCTAAAACAGCTTGTTTCGCTGTATTAAGCAAGAATACATGCTTTTCGCGCAGTTATAAGAGAAAAAGTTTTGACGCGTGTCACAGGGACACTTGTAAAACCGATGTGTTCAGATTTAGCTCGTTTCGGTCTAAAACAGCTTGTTTCGTTGTATTAAGCACGAATACATGCTTTTCGCGCAGTTATAAGAGAAAAAGTTTTGACGCGTATCAGAGGAACACTTGTAAAACCGATGTGTTGTGATTTAGCTCGTTTCGGTCTAAAACAGCTTGTTTCGTTGTATTAAGCAAGAATACATGCTTTTCGCGCAGTTATAAGAGAAAAAGTTTTGACGCGTATCAGAGGAGACACTTGTAAAACCGATGTGTTGTGATTTAGCTCGTTTCGGTCTAAAACAGCTTGTTTCGTTGTATTAAGCACGAATACATGCTTTTCGCGCAGTTATAAGAGAAAAAGTTTTGACGCGTATCAGAGGAACACTTGTAAAACCGATGTGTTGTGATTTAGCTCGTTTCGGTCTAAAACAGCTTGTTTCGTATGTATTAAGCAAGAATACGTGCTTTTCGCGCAGTAATAAGAGAAAAAGTTTTGACGCGTGTCACAGGGACACTCGTAAAACCGATGTGTTCAGATTTACCTCGTTTCGGTCTAAAACAGCTTGTTTCGTTGGACTAAGCACGAATACATGCTTTTCGCGCAGTTATAAGAGAAAAAGTTTTGACGCGTATCACATGGACACTTGTAAAACCGAGTGTTCAGATTTAGCTCGTTTCGGTCTAAAACAGCTTGTTTCGTTGTATTAAGCACGAATACAATGCTTTTCGCGCAGTTATAAGAGAAAAAGTTTTGACGCGTATCACATGGACACTTGTAAAACCGATGTGTTCAGATTTAGCTCGTTTCGGTCTAAAACAGCTTGTTTCGTTGTATTAAGCACGAATACATGCTTTTCGCGCAGTTATAAGAGAAAAAGTTTTGACGCGTATCAGAGGAACACTTGTAAAACCGATGTGTTGTGATTTAGCTCGTTTCGGTCTAAAACAGCTTGTTTCGCTGTATTAAGCAAGAATACATGCTTTTCGCGCAGTTATAAGAGAAAAAGTTTTGACGCGTGTCACAGGGACACTTGTAAAACCGATGTGTTTAGATTTAGCTCGTTTCGGTCTAAAACAGCTTGTTTCGTTGTATTAAGCACGAATACATGCTTTTCGCGCAGTTATAAGAGAAAAAGTTTTGACGCGTATCAGAGGAACACTTGTAAAACCGATGTGTTGTGATTTAGCTCGTTTCGGTCTAAAACAGCTTGTTTCGTTGTATTAAGCACGAATACATGCTTTTCGCGCAGTTATAAGAGAAAAAGTTTTGACGCGTATCAGAGGAACACTTGTAAAACCGATGTGTTGTGATTTAGCTCGTTTCGGTCTAAAACAGCTTGTTTCGTTGTATTAAGCACGAATACATGCTTTTCGCGCAGTTATAAGAGAAAAAGTTTTGACGCGTATCAGAGGAACACTTGTAAAACCGATGTGTTGTGATTTAGCTCGTTTCGGTCTAAAACAGCTTGTTTCGCTGTATTAAGCAAGAATACATGCTTTTCGCGCAGTTATAAGAGAAAAAGTTTTGACGCGTGTCACAGGGACACTTGTAAAACCGATGTGTTCAGATTTAGCTCGTTTCGGTCTAAAACAGCTTGTTTCGTTGTATTAAGCAGGAATACATGCTTTTCGCGCAGTTATAAGAGAAAAAGTTTTGACGCGTATCAGAGGAACACTTGTAAAACCGATGTGTTGTGATTTAGCTCGTTTCGGTCTAAAACAGCTTGTTTCGCTGTATTAAGCAAGAATACATGCTTTTCGCGCAGTTATAAGAGAAAAAGTTTTGACGCGTATCAGAGGAACACTTGTAAAACCGATGTGTTCAGATTTAGCTCGTTTCGGTCTAAAACAGCTTGTTTCGTTGTATAAGCAGAATACATGCTTTTCGCGCAGTTATAAGAGAAAAAGTTTTGACGCGTATCAGAGGAACACTTGTAAAACCGATGTGTTGTGATTTAGCTCGTTTCGGTCTAAAACAGCTTGTTTCGCTGTATTAAGCACGAATACATGCTTTTCGCGCAGTTATAAGAGAAAAAGTTTTGACGCGTATCACAGGGACACTTGTAAAACCGATGTGTTCAGATTTAGCTCGTTTCGGTCTAAAACAGCTTGTTTCGTTGTATTAAGCACGAATACATGCTTTTCGCGCAGTTATAAGAGAAAAAGTTTTGACGCGTATCAGAGGACACTTGTAAAACCGATGTGTTCAGATTTAGCTCGTTTCGGTCTAAAACAGCTTGTTTCGTTGTATTAAGCACGAATACATGCTTTTCGCGCAGTTATAAGAGAAAAAGTTTTGACGCGTATCAGAGGAACACTTGTAAAACCGATGTGTTGTGATTTAGCTCGTTTCGGTCTAAAACAGCTTGTTTCGTTGTATTAAGCACGAATACATGCTTTTCGCGCAGTTATAAGAGAAAAAGTTTTGACGCGTATCAGAGGAACACTTGTAAAACCGATGTGTTCAGATTTAGCTCGTTTCGGTCTAAAACAGCTTGTTTCGTTGTATTAAGCACGAATACATGCTTTTCGCGCAGTTATAAGAGAAAAAGTTTTGACGCGTATCAGAGGAACACTTGTAAAACCGATGTGTTGTGATTTAGCTCGTTTCGGTCTAAAACAGCTTGTTTCGTTGTATTAAGCAAGAATACATGCTTTTCGCGCAGTTATAAGAGAAAAAGTTTTGACGCGTATCAGAGGAACACTTGTAAAACCGATGTGTTGTGATTTAGCTCGTTTCGGTCTAAAACAGCTTGTTTCGCTGTATTAAGCAAGAATACATGCTTTTCGCGCAGTTATAAGAGAAAAAGTTTTGACGCGTATCACGAGGAACACTTGTAAAACCGATGTGTTGTGATTTAGCTCGTTTCGGTCTAAAACAGCTTGTTTCGTTGTATTAAGCACGAATACATGCTTTTCGCGCAGTTATAAGAGAAAAAGTTTTGACGCGTATCAGAGGAACACTTGTAAAACCGATGTGTTGTGATTTAGCTCGTTTCGGTCTAAAACAGCTTGTTTCGCTGTATTAAGCAAGAATACATGCTTTTCGCGCAGTTATAAGAGAAAAAGTTTTGACGCGTATCACAGGGACACTTGTAAAACCGATGTGTTCAGATTTAGCTCGTTTCGGTCTAAAACAGCTTGTTTCGTTGTATTAAGCACGAATACATGCTTTTCGCGCAGTTATAAGAGAAAAAGTTTTGACGCGTATCAGAGGAACACTTGTAAAACCGATGTGTTGTGATTTAGCTCGTTTCGGTCTAAAACAGCTTGTTTCGCTGTATTAAGCACGAATACATGCTTTTCGCGCAGTTATAAGAGAAAAAGTTTTGACGCGTATCAGAGGAACACTTGTAAAACCGATGTGTTCAGATTTAGCTCGTTTCGGTCTAAAACAGCTTGTTTCGTTGTATTAAGCACGAATACATGCTTTTCGCGCAGTTATAAGAGAAAAAGTTTTGACGCGTATCAGAGGAACACTTGTAAAACCGATGTGTTGTGATTTAGCTCGTTTCGGTCTAAAACAGCTTGTTTCGCTGTATTAAGCAAGAATACATGCTTTTCGCGCAGTTATAAGAGAAAAAGTTTTGACGCGTATCAGAGGAACACTTGTAAAACCGATGTGTTGTGATTTAGCTCGTTTCGGTCTAAAACAGCTTGTTTCGTTGTATTAAGCACGAATACATGCTTTTCGCGCAGTTATAAGAGAAAAAGTTTTGACGCGTATCAGAGGAACACTTGTAAAACCGATGTGTTGAGATTTAGCTCGTTTCGGTCTAAAACAGCTTGTTTCGTTGTATTAAGCACGAATACATGCTTTTCGCGCAGTTATAAGAGAAAAAGTTTTGACGCGTATCAGAGGAGACACTTGTAAAACCGATGTGTTGTGATTTAGCTCGTTTCGGTCTAAAACAGCTTGTTTCGTTGTATTAAGCACGAATACATGCTTTTCGCGCAGTTATAAGAGAAAAAGTTTTGACGCGTATCAGAGGAACACTTGTAAAACCGATGTGTTGTGATTTAGCTCGTTTCGGTCTAAAACAGCTTGTTTCGTTGTATTAAGCAAGAATACATGCTTTTCGCGCAGTTATAAGAGAAAAAGTTTTGACGCGTGTCACAGGGACACTTGTAAAACCGATGTGTTCAGATTTAGCTCGTTTCGGTCTAAAACAGCTTGTTTCGTTGTATTAAGCACGAATACATGCTTTTCGCGCAGTTATAAGAGAAAAAGTTTTGACGCGTATCACAGGACACTTGTAAAACCGATGTGTTCAGATTTAGCTCGTTTCGGTCTAAAACAGCTTGTTTCGTTGTATTAAGCACGAATACATGCTTTTCGCGCAGTTATAAGAGAAAAAGTTTTGACGCGTATCACAGGACACTTGTAAAACCGATGTGTTCAGATTTAGCTCGTTTCGGTCTAAAACAGCTTGTTTCGTTGTATTAAGCACGAATACATGCTTTTCGCGCAGTTATAAGAGAAAAAGTTTTGACGCGTATCAGAGGAACACTTGTAAAACCGATGTGTTGTGATTTAGCTCGTTTCGGTCTAAAACAGCTTGTTTCGCTGTATTAAGCAAGAATACATGCTTTTCGCGCAGTTATAAGAGAAAAAGTTTTGACGCGTGTCACAGGGACACTTGTAAAACCGATGTGTTTAGATTTAGCTCGTTTCGGTCTAAAACAGCTTGTTTCGTTGTATTAAGCACGAATACATGCTTTTCGCGCAGTTATAAGAGAAAAAGTTTAGACGCGTATCAGAGGAACACTTGTAAAACCGATGTGTTGTGATTTAGCTCGTTTCGGTCTAAAACAGCTTGTTTCGTTGTATTAAGCAAGAATACATGCTTTTCGCGCAGTTATAAGATAAAAAGATTTTCGCGCCTATCAGAGGAACTCTTGTAAAACCGATGTGTTGTGATTTAGCTCGTTTCTGTCTAAAACAGCTTGTTTCGTTGTATTAAGCACGAATACATGCTTTTCGCGCTGTTATAAGAGAAAAAGTTTTGACGCGTATCAGAGGAACACTTGTAAAACCGATGTTTTGTGATTTAGCTCGTTTCGATCTAAAACAGCTTGTTTCGCTGTATTAAGCAAGAATACATGCTTTTCGCGCAGTTATAAGAGAAAAAGTTTTGACGCGGGTCACAGGGACACTTGTAAAACCGATGTGTTCAGATTTAGCTCGTTTCGGTCTAAAACAGCTTGTTTCGTTGTATTAAGCACGAATACATGCTTTACGCGCAGTTATAGAAGAAAAAGTTTTGACGCGTATCAGAGGAACACTTGTAAAACCGATGTGTTGTGATTTAGCTCGTTTCGGTCTAAAACAGCTTATTTCGCTGTATTAAGCAAGAATACATGCTTTTCGCGCAGTTATGAGAGAAAAAGTTTTGACGCGTGTCACAGGGACACTTGTAAAACCGATGTGTTCAGATTTAGCTCGTTTCGGTCTAAAACAGCTTGTTTCGTTGTATTAAGCACGAATACATGCTTTTCGCGCAGTTATAAGATAAAAAGATTTGACGCGTATCAGAGGAACTCTTGTAAAACCGATGTGTTGTGATTTAGCTCGTTTCGGTCTAAAACAGCTTGTTTCGTTGTATTAAGCACGAATACATGCTTTTCGCGCTGTTATAAGAGAAAAAGTTTTGACGCGTATCAGAGGAACACTTGTAAAACCGATGTGTTGTGATTTAGCTCGTTTCGGTCTAAAACAGCTTGTTTCGCTGTATTAAGCAAGAATACATGCTTTTCGCGCAGTTATAAGAGAAAAAGTATTGACGCGTATCAGAGGAACACTTGTAAAACCGATGTGTTCAGATTTACCTCGTTTCGGTCTAAAACAGCTTGTTTCGTTGTATTAAGCACGAATACATGCTTTTCGCGCAGTTATAAGAGAAAAAGTTTTGACGCGTATCACAGGGACACTTGTAAAACCGATGTGTTCAGATTTAGCTCGTTTCGGTCTAAAACAGCTTGTTTCGTTGTATTAAGCACGAATACATGCTTTTCGCGCAGTTATAAGAGAAAAAGTTTTGACGCGTATCACAGGGACACTTGTAAAACCGATGTGTTGAGATTTAGCTCGTTTCGGTCTAAAACAGCTTGTTTCGTTGTATTAAGCAGGAATACATGCTTTTCGCGCAGTTATAAGAGAAAAAGTTTAGACGCTGTATCAGAGGAACACTTGTAAAACCGATGTGTTGTGATTTAGCTCGTTTCGGTCTAAAACAGCTTGTTTCGCTGTATTAAGCAAGAATACATGCTTTTCGCGCAGTTATAAGAGAAAAAGTTTTGACGCGTATCAGAGGAACACTTGTAAAACCGATGTGTTCAGATTTACCTCTTTTCGGTCTAAAACAGCTTGTTTCGTTGGACATGCTTTTCGCGCAGTTATAAGAGGAAAAGTTTTGACGCGTATCAGAGGAACACTTGTAAAACCGATGTGTTGTGATTTAGCTCGTTTCGGTCTAAAACAGCTTGTTTCGCTGTATTAAGCAGGAATACATGCTTTTCGCGCAGTTATAAGAGAAAAAGTTTTAAAGGCATGTCACAGGGACACGTGTAAAACCGACGTGTTCAGATTTAGCTCGTTTCGGTCTAAAACAGCTTGTTTCGTTGTATTAAGCAGGAATACATGCTTTTCGCGCAGTTATAAGATAAAAAGATTTGACGCGTATCAGAGGAACACTTGTAAAACCGATGTGTTGTGATTTAGCTCGTTTCGGTCTAAAACAGCTTGTTTCGCTGTATTAAGCAAGAATACATGCTTTTCGCGCGGTTATAAGAGAAAAAGTTTTGACGAGTATCGCGTGGAACACTTGTAATACCGATTTGTTGTGATTTGGCTCGTTTCGGTCTAAAACAGCTTGTTTCGTTGGACTAAGCACGAATACATGCTTTTCGCGCAGTTATAAGAGGAAAAGTTTTGACGCGTATCAGAGGAACACTTGTAAAACCGATGTGTTGTGATTTAGCTCGTTTCGGTCTAAAACAGCTTGTTTCGCTGTATTAAGCAGGAATACATGCTTTTCGCGCAGTTATAAGAGAAAAAGTTTTAAAGGCATGTCACAGGGACACGTGTAAAACCGACGTGTTCAGATTTAGCTCGTTTCGGTCTAAAACAGCTTGTTTCGTTGTATTAAGCAGGAATACATGCTTTTCGCGCAGTTATAAGAGAAAAAGTTTAGACGTGTATCAGAGGAACACTTGTAAAACCGATGTGTTGTGATTTAGCTCGTTTCGGTCTAAAACAGCTTGTTTCGCTGTATTAAGCAAGAATACATGCTTTTCGCGCAGTTATAAGAGAAAAAGTTTTGACGCGTATCAGAGGAACACTTGTAAAACCGATGTGTTCAGATTTACCTCTTTTCGGTCTAAAACAGCTTGTTTCGTTGGACATGCTTTTCGCGCAGTTATAAGAGGAAAAGTTTTGACGCGTATCAGAGGAACACTTGTAAAACCGATGTTTTGTGATTTAGCTCGTTTCGGTCTAAAACAGCTTGTTTCGCTGTATTACGCAAGAATACATGCTTTTCGCGCAGTTATAAGAGAAAAAGTTTTGACGCGAGTCACAGGGACACTTGTAAAACCGATGTGTTCAGATTTAGCTCGTTTCTGTGTAAAACAGCTTGTTTCGTTGTATTAAGCACCAATACATGCTTTACGCGCAGTTATAGAAGAAAAAGTTTTGACGCCTATTAGAGAGACACTTGTAAAACCGATGTGTTCTGATTTAGCTCGTTTCGGTCTAAAACAGCTTGTTTCGTTGTATTAAGCACGAATACATGCTTTTCGCGCAGTTATAAGAGAAAAAGTTTTGACGCGTATCAGAGGAACACTTGTAAAACCGATGTGTTGTGATTTAGCTCGTTTCGGTCTAAAACAGCTTGTTTCGCTGTATTAAGCAGGAATACATGCTTTTCGCGCAGTTATAAGAGAAAAAGTTTTAAAGGCATGTCACAGGGACACGTGTAAAACCGACGTGTTCAGATTTAGCTCGTTTCGGTCTAAAACAGCTTGTTTCGTTGTATTAAGCAGGAATACATGCTTTTCGCGCAGTTATAAGATAAAAAGATTTGACGTTTATCAGAGGAACACTTGTAAAACCGATGTGTTGTGATTTAGCTCGTTTCGGTCTAAAACAGCTTGTTTCGCTGTATTAAGCAAGAATACATGCTTTTCGCGCGGTTATAAGAGAAAAAGTTTTGACGAGTATCGCGTGGAACACTTGTAATACCGATTTGTTGTGATTTGGCTCGTTTCGGTCTAAAACAGCTTGTTTCGTTGGACTAAGCACGAATACATGCTTTTCGCGCAGTTATAAGAGGAAAAGTTTTGACGCGTATCAGAGGAACACTTGTAAAACCGATGTGTTGTGATTTAGCTCGTTTCGGTCTAAAACAGCTTGTTTCGCTGTATTAAGCAGGAATACATGCTTTTCGCGCAGTTATAAGAGAAAAAGTTTTAAAGGCATGTCACAGGGACACGTGTAAAACCGACGTGTTCAGATTTAGCTCGTTTCGGTCTAAAACAGCTTGTTTCGTTGTATTAAGCAGGAATATATGCTTTTCGCGCAGTTATAAGAGAAAAAGTTTAGACGTGTATCAGAGGAACACTTGTAAAACCGATGTGTTGTGATTTAGCTCGTTTCGGTCTAAAACAGCTTGTTTCGCTGTATTAAGCAAGAATACATGCTTTTCGCGCAGTTATAAGAGAAAAAGTTTTGACGCGTATCAGAGGAACACTTGTAAAACCGATGTGTTCAGATTTACCTCTTTTCGGTCTAAAACAGCTTGTTTCGTCGGACATGCTTTTCGCGCAGTTATAAGAGGAAAAGTTTTGACGCGTATCAGAGGAACACTTGTAAAACCGATGTTTTGTGATTTAGCTCGTTTCGGTCTAAAACAGCTTGTTTCGCTGTATTAAGCAAGAATACATGCTTTTCGCGCAGTTATAAGAGAAAAAGTTTTGACGCGAGTCACAGGGACACTTGTAAAACCGATGTGTTCAGATTTAGCTCGTTTCTGTGTAAAACAGCTTGTTTCGTTGTATTAAGCACCAATACATGCTTTACGCGCAGTTATAGAAGAAAAAGTTTTGACGCGTATTAGAGAGACACTTGTAAAACCGATGTGTTGTGATTTAGCTCGTTTCGGTCTAAAACAGCTTGTTTCGTTGTATTAAGCACGAATACATGCTTTTCGCGCAGTTATAAGAGAAAAAGTTTTGACGCGTATCAGAGGAGACACTTGTAAAACCGATGTGTTGTGATTTAGCTCGTTTCGGTCTAAAACAGCTTGTTTCGTTGTATTAAGCACGAATACATGCTTTTCGCGCAGTTATAAGAGAAAAAGTTTTGACGCGTATCAGAGGAACACTTGTAAAACCGATGTGTTGTGATTTAGCTCGTTTCGGTCTAAAACAGCTTGTTTCGCTGTATTAAGCAGGAATACATGCTTTTCGCGCAGTTATAAGAGAAAAAGTTTTGACGCTGTCACAGAGGACACTTGTAAAACCGATGTGTTCAGATTTAGCTCGTTTCGGTCTAAAACAGCTTGTTTCGCTGTATTAAGCAAGAATACATGCTTTTCGCGCGGTTATAAGAGAAAAAGTTTTGACGAGTATCGCGTGGAACACTTGTAATACCGATTTGTTGTGATTTGGCTCGTTTCGGTCTAAAACAGCTTGTTTCGTTGGACTAAGCACGAATACATGCTTTTCGCGCAGTTATAAGAGGAAAAGTTTTGACGCGTATCAGAGGAACACTTGTAAAACCGATGTGTTGTGATTTAGCTCGTTTCGGTCTAAAACAGCTTGTTTCGCTGTATTAAGCAGGAATACATGCTTTTCGCGCAGTTATAAGAGAAAAAGTTTTAAAGGCATGTCACAGGGACACGTGTAAAACCGACGTGTTCAGATTTAGCTCGTTTCGGTCTAAAACAGCTTGTTTCGTTGTATTAAGCAGGAATACATGCTTTTCGCGCAGTTATAAGAGAAAAAGTTTAGACGTGTATCAGAGGAACACTTGTAAAACCGATGTGTTGTGATTTAGCTCGTTTCGGTCTAAAACAGCTTGTTTCGCTGTATTAAGCAAGAATACATGCTTTTCGCGCAGTTATAAGAGAAAAAGTTTTGACGCGTATCAGAGGAACACTTGTAAAACCGATGTGTTCAGATTTACCTCTTTTCGGTCTAAAACAGCTTGTTTCGTTGGACATGCTTTTCGCGCAGTTATAAGAGGAAAAGTTTTGACGCGTATCAGAGGAACACTTGTAAAACCGATGTTTTGTGATTTAGCTCGTTTCGGTCTAAAACAGCTTGTTTCGCTGTATTACGCAAGAATACATGCTTTTCGCGCAGTTATAAGAGAAAAAGTTTTGACGCGAGTCACAGGGACACTTGTAAAACCGATGTGTTCAGATTTAGCTCGTTTCTGTGTAAAACAGCTTGTTTCGTTGTATTAAGCACCAATACATGCTTTACGCGCAGTTATAGAAGAAAAAGTTTTGACGCCTATTAGAGAGACACTTGTAAAACCGATGTGTTCTGATTTAGCTCGTTTCGGTCTAAAACAGCTTGTTTCGTTGTATTAAGCACGAATACATGCTTTTCGCGCAGTTATAAGAGAAAAAGTTTTGACGCGTATCAGAGGAACACTTGTAAAACCGATGTGTTGTGATTTAGCTCGTTTCGGTCTAAAACAGCTTGTTTCGCTGTATTAAGCAGGAATACATGCTTTTCGCGCAGTTATAAGAGAAAAAGTTTTAAAGGCATGTCACAGGGACACGTGTAAAACCGACGTGTTCAGATTTAGCTCGTTTCGGTCTAAAACAGCTTGTTTCGTTGTATTAAGCAGGAATACATGCTTTTCGCGCAGTTATAAGATAAAAAGATTTGACGCGTATCAGAGGAACACTTGTAAAACCGATGTGTTGTGATTTAGCTCGTTTCGGTCTAAAACAGCTTGTTTCGCTGTATTAAGCAAGAATACATGCTTTTCGCGCGGTTATAAGAGAAAAAGTTTTGACGAGTATCGCGTGGAACACTTGTAATACCGATTTGTTGTGATTTGGCTCGTTTCGGTCTAAAACAGCTTGTTTCGTTGGACTAAGCACGAATACATGCTTTTCGCGCAGTTATAAGAGGAAAAGTTTTGACGCGTATCAGAGGAACACTTGTAAAACCGATGTGTTGTGATTTAGCTCGTTTCGGTCTAAAACAGCTTGTTTCGCTGTATTAAGCAGGAATACATGCTTTTCGCGCAGTTATAAGAGAAAAAGTTTTAAAGGCATGTCACAGGGACACGTGTAAAACCGACGTGTTCAGATTTAGCTCGTTTCGGTCTAAAACAGCTTGTTTCGTTGTATTAAGCAGGAATACATGCTTTTCGCGCAGTTATAAGAGAAAAAGTTTAGACGTGTATCAGAGGAACACTTGTAAAACCGATGTGTTGTGATTTAGCTCGTTTCGGTCTAAAACAGCTTGTTTCGCTGTATTAAGCAAGAATACATGCTTTTCGCGCAGTTATAAGAGAAAAAGTTTTGACGCGTATCAGAGGAACACTTGTAAAACCGATGTGTTCAGATTTACCTCTTTTCGGTCTAAAACAGCTTGTTTCGTTGGACATGCTTTTCGCGCAGTTATAAGAGGAAAAGTTTTGACGCGTATCAGAGGAACACTTGTAAAACCGATGTTTTGTGATTTAGCTCGTTTCGGTCTAAAACAGCTTGTTTCGCTGTATTAAGCAAGAATACATGCTTTTCGCGCAGTTATAAGAGAAAAAGTTTTGACGCGAGTCACAGGGACACTTGTAAAACCGATGTGTTCAGATTTAGCTCGTTTCTGTGTAAAACAGCTTGTTTCGTTGTATTAAGCACCAATACATGCTTTACGCGCAGTTATAGAAGAAAAAGTTTTGACGCCTATTAGAGAGACACTTGTAAAACCGATGTGTTCTGATTTAGCTCGTTTCGGTCTAAAACAGCTTGTTTCGTTGTATTAAGCACGAATACATGCTTTTCGCGCAGTTATAAGAGAAAAAGTTTTGACGCGTATCAGAGGAACACTTGTAAAACCGATGTGTTGTGATTTAGCTCGTTTCGGTCTAAAACAGCTTGTTTCGCTGTATTAAGCAGGAATACATGCTTTTCGCGCAGTTATAAGAGAAAAAGTTTTAAAGGCATGTCACAGGGACACGTGTAAAACCGACGTGTTCAGATTTAGCTCGTTTCGGTCTAAAACAGCTTGTTTCGTTGTATTAAGCAGGAATACATGCTTTTCGCGCAGTTATAAGAGAAAAAGATTTGACGCGTATCAGAGGAACACTTGTAAAACCGATGTGTTGTGATTTAGCTCGTTTCGGTCTAAAACAGCTTGTTTCGCTGTATTAAGCAAGAATACATGCTTTTCGCGCGGTTATAAGAGAAAAAGTTTTGACGAGTATCGCGTGGAACACTTGTAAAACCGATGTGTTGTGATTTGGCTCGTTTCGGTCTAAAACAGCTTGTTTCGTTGGACTAAGCACGAATACATGCTTTTCGCGCAGTTATAAGAGGAAAAGTTTTGACGCGTATCAGAGGAACACTTGTAAAACCGATGTGTTGTGATTTAGCTCGTTTCGGTCTAAAACAGCTTGTTTCGCTGTATTAAGCAGGAATACATGCTTTTCGCGCAGTTATAAAAGAAAAAGTTTTAAAGGCATGTCACAGGGACACGTGTAAAACCGACGTGTTCAGATTTAGCTCGTTTCGGTCTAAAACAGCTTGTTTCGTTGTATTAAGCAGGAATACATGCTTTTCGCGCAGTTATAAGAGAAAAAGTTTAGACGTGTATCAGAGGAACACTTGTAAAACCGATGTGTTGTGATTTAGCTCGTTTCGGTCTAAAACAGCTTGTTTCGCTGTATTAAGCAAGAATACATGCTTTTCGCGCAGTTATAAGAGAAAAAGTTTTGACGCGTATCAGAGGAACACTTGTAAAACCGATGTGTTCAGATTTACCTCGTTTCGGTCTAAAACAGCTTGTTTCGTGTAAGCAGAATACATGCTTTTCGCGCAGTTATAAGAGGAAAAGTTTTGACGCGTATCAGAGGAACACTTGTAAAACCGATGTGTTGTGATTTAGCTCGTTTCGGTCTAAAACAGCTTGTTTCGCTGTATTAAGCAAGAATACATGCTTTTCGCGCAGTTATAAGAGAAAAAGTTTTGACGCGTATCAGAGGAACACTTGTAAAACCGATGTGTTCAGATTTAGCTCTTTTCGGACTAAAACAGCTTGTTTCGTTGTATTAAGCACGAATACATGCTTTTCGCGCAGTTATAAGAGAAAAAGTTTTGACGCCTATCACATGGACACTTGGAAAACCGATGTGTTCAGATTTAGCTCGTTTCGGTCTAAAACAGCTTGTTTCGTTGTATTAAGCACGAATACATGCTTTTCGCGCAGTTATAGAGAGAAAAAGTTTTGACGCGTATCAGAGGAGACACTTGTAAAACCGATGTGTTGTGATTTAGCTCGTTTCGGTCTAAAACAGCTTGTTTCGTTGTATTAAGCACGAATACATGCTTTTCGCGCAGTTATAAGAGAAAAAGTTTTGACGCGTATCAGAGGAACACTTGTAAAAGCGATGTGTTGTGATTTAGCTCGTTTCGGTCTAAAACAGCTTGTTTCGCTTGTATTAAGCAGGAATACATGCTTTTCGCGCAGTTATAAGAGAAAAAGTTTTGACGCGTGTCACAGGGACACTTGTAAAACCGATGTGTTCAGATTTACCTCGTTTCGGTCTAAAACAGCTTGTTTCGTTGGATTAAGCAAGAATACATGCTTTTCGCGCAGTTATAAGAGAAAAAAGTTTTGACGCGTATCAGAGGAACACTTGTAAAACCGATGTGTTGTGATTTAGCTCGTTTCGGTCTAAAACAGCTTGTTTCGCTGTATTAAGCAAGAATACATGCTTTTCGCGCAGTTATAAGAGAAAAAGTTTTGACGCGTGTCACAGGGACACGTGTAAAACCGACGTGTTCAGATTTAGCTCGTTTCGGTCTAAAACAGCTTGTTTCGTGTATAGCAGAATACATGCTTTTCGCGCAGTTATAAGAGGAAAAGTTTTGACGCGTATCAGAGGAACACTTGTAAAACCGATGTGTTGTGATTTAGCTCGTTTCGGTCTAAAACAGCTTGTTTCGCTGTATTAAGCAGGAATACATGCTTTTCGCGCAGTTATAAGAGAAAAAGTTTTAAAGGCATGTCACAGGACCACGTGTAAAACCGACGTGTTCAGATTTAGCTCGTTTCGGTCTAAAACAGCTTGTTTCGTTGTATTAGGCAGGAATACATGCTTTTCGCGCAGTTATAAGAGAAAAAGATTTGACGCGTATCAGAGGAACACTTGTAAAACCGATGTGTGGTGATTTAGCTCGTTTCGGTCTAAAACAGCTTGTTTCGCTGTATTAAGCAAGAATACATGCTTTTCGCGCGGTTATAAGAGAAAAAGTTTTGACGAGTATCACGTGGAACACTTGTAATACCGATGTGTTGTGATTTAGCTCGTTTCGGTCTAAAACAGCTTGTTTCGTTGGATTAAGCACGAATACATGCTTTTCGCGCAGTTATAAGAGAAAAAGTTTTGACGCGTATCAGAGGAACACTTGTAAAACCGATGTGTTGTGATTTAGCTCGTTTCGGTCTAAAACAGCTTGTTTCGCTGTATTAAGCAGGAATACATGCTTTTCGCGCAGTTATAAGAGAAAAAGTTTTAAAGGCATGTCACAGGGACACGTGTAAAACCGACGTGTTCAGATTTAGCTCGTTTCGGTCTAAAACAGCTTGTTTCGTTGTATTAAGCAGGAATACATGCTTTTCGCGCAGTTATAAGAGAAAAAGTTTTAGACGTGTATCAGAGGAACACTTGTAAAACCGATGTGTTGTGATTTAGCTCGTTTCGGTCTAAAACAGCTTGTTTCGCTGTATTAAGCAAGAATACATGCTTTTCGCGCAGTTATAAGAGAAAAAGTTTTGACGCGTATCAGAGGAACACTTGTAAAACCGATGTGTTCAGATTTACCTCTTTTCGGACTAAAACAGCTTGTTTCGTTGTATTAAGCACGAATACATGCTTTTCGCGCAGTTATAAGAGAAAAAGTTTTGACGCGTATCAGAGGAACACTTGTAAAACCGATGTGTTGTGATTTAGCTCGTTTCGGTCTAAAACAGCTTGTTTCGCTGTATTAAGCAAGAATACATGCTTTTCGCGCAGTTATAAGAGAAAAAGTTTTGACGCGTATCACAGGGACACTTGTAAAACCGATGTGTTCAGATTTAGCTCGTTTCGGTCTAAAACAGCTTGTTTCGTTGTATTAAGCACGAATACATGCTTTTCGCGCAGTTATAAGAGAAAAAGTTTTGACGCGTATCAGAGAGACACTTGTAAAACCGATGTGTTCTGATTTAGCTCGTTTCGGTCTAAAACAGCTTGTTTCGTTGTATTAAGCACGAATACATGCTTTTCGCGCAGTTATAAGAGAAAAAGTTTTGACGCGTATCAGAGGAACACTTGTAAAACCGATGTGTTGTGATTTAGCTCGTTTCGGTCTAAAACAGCTTGTTTCGCTGTATTAAGCAAGAATACATGCTTTTCGCGCAGTTATAAGAGAAAAAGTTTTGACGCGTAGTCACAGGGACACTTGTAAAACCGATGTGTTCAGATTTAGCTCGTTTCGGTCTAAAACAGCTTGTTTCGTTGTATTAAGCACGAATACATGCTTTTCGCGCAGTTATAAGAGAAAAAGTTTTGACGCGTATCAGAGGAGACACTTGTAAAACCGATGTGTTCTGATTTAGCTCGTTTCGGTCTAAAACAGCTTGTTTCGTTGTATTAAGCACGAATACATGCTTTTCGCGCAGTTATAAGAGAAAAAGTTTTGACGCGTATCAGAGGAACACTTGTAAAACCGATGTGTTGTGATTTAGCTCGTTTCGGTCTAAAACAGCTTGTTTCGCTGTATTAAGCAAGAATACATGCTTTTCGCGCAGTTATAAGAGAAAAAGTTTTGACGCGTATCAGAGGAACACTTGTAAAACCGATGTGTTGTGATTTAGCTCGTTTCGGTCTAAAACAGCTTGTTTCGTTGTATTAAGCAAGAATACATGCTTTTCGCGCAGTTATAAGAGAAAAAGTTTTGACGCGTATCAGAGGAACACTTGTAAAACCGATGTGTTGTGATTTAGCTCGTTTCGGTCTAAAACAGCTTGTTTCGCTGTATTAAGCAAGAATACATGCTTTTCGCGCAGTTATAAGAGAAAAAGTTTTGACGCGTGTCACAGGGACACTTGTAAAACCGATGTGTTCAGATTTAGCTCGTTTCGGTCTAAAACAGCTTGTTTCGTGTATTAAGCAGAATACATGCTTTTCGCGCAGTTATAAGAGAAAAAGTTTTGACGCGTATCAGAGGAACACTTGTAAAACCGATGTGTTGTGATTTAGCTCGTTTCGGTCTAAAACAGCTTGTTTCGCTGTATTAAGCAGGAATACATGCTTTTCGCGCAGTTATAAGAGAAAAAGTTTTAAAGGCATGTCACAGGACACTTGTAAAACCGATGTGTTCAGATTTAGCTCGTTTCGGTCTAAAACAGCTTGTTTCGTTGTATTAAGCAGGAATACATGCTTTTCGCGCAGTTATAAGAGAAAAAGTTTTGACGCGTATCAGAGGAACACTTGTAAAACCGATGTGTTGTGATTTAGCTCGTTTCGGTCTAAAACAGCTTGTTTCGCTGTATTAAGCAAGAATACATGCTTTTCGCGCAGTTATAAGAGAAAAAGTTTTGACGCGTATCACGAGGAACACTTGTAAAACCGATGTGTTGTGATTTAGCTCGTTTCGGTCTAAAACAGCTTGTTTCGTTGTATTAAGCACGAATACATGCTTTTCGCGCAGTTATAAGAGAAAAAGTTTTGACGCGTATCAGAGGAACACTTGTAAAACCGATGTGTTGTGATTTAGCTCGTTTCGGTCTAAAACAGCTTGTTTCGCTGTATTAAGCAGGAATACATGCTTTTCGCGCAGTTATAAGAGAAAAAGTTTTAAAGGCATGTCACAGGGACACTTGTAAAACCGATGTGTTCAGATTTAGCTCGTTTCGGTCTAAAACAGCTTGTTTCGTTGTATTAAGCAGGAATACATGCTTTTCGCGCAGTTATAAGAGAAAAAGTTTTGACGCGTATCAGAGGAACACTTGTAAAACCGATGTGTTGTGATTTAGCTCGTTTCGGTCTAAAACAGCTTGTTTCGCTGTATTAAGCAAGAATACATGCTTTTCGCGCAGTTATAAGAGAAAAAGTTTTGACGCGTATCAGAGGAACACTTGTAAAACCGATGTGTTCAGATTTAGCTCGTTTCGGTCTAAAACAGCTTGTTTCGTTGTATTAAGCACGAATACATGCTTTTCGCGCAGTTATAAGAGGAAAAGTTTTGACGCGTATCAGAGGAACACTTGTAAAACCGATGTGTTGTGATTTAGCTCGTTTCGGTCTAAAACAGCTTGTTTCGCTGTATTAAGCAAGAATACATGCTTTTCGCGCAGTTATAAGAGAAAAAGTTTTGACGCGTAGTCACAGGGACACTTGTAAAACCGATGTGTTCAGATTTAGCTCGTTTCGGTCTAAAACAGCTTGTTTCGTTGTATTAAGCACGAATACATGCTTTTCGCGCAGTTATAAGAGAAAAAGTTTTGACGCGTATCAGAGGACACTTGTAAAACCGATGTGTTCTGATTTAGCTCGTTTCGGTCTAAAACAGCTTGTTTCGTTGTATTAAGCACGAATACATGCTTTTCGCGCAGTTATAAGAGAAAAAGTTTTGACGCGTATCAGAGGAACACTTGTAAAACCGATGTGTTGTGATTTAGCTCGTTTCGGTCTAAAACAGCTTGTTTCGCTGTATTAAGCAAGAATACATGCTTTTCGCGCAGTTATAAGAGAAAAAGTTTTGACGCGAGTCACAGGGACACTTGTAAAACCGATGTGTTCAGATTTAGCTCGTTTCGGTCTAAAACAGCTTGTTTCGTTGTATTAAGCACGAATACATGCTTTTCGCGCAGTTATAGAGAAAAAGTTTTGACGCCTATTCAGAGAGACACTTGTAAAACCGATGTGTTCTGATTTAGCTCGTTTCGGTCTAAAACAGCTTGTTTCGTTGTATTAAGCACGAATACATGCTTTTCGCGCAGTTATAAGAGAAAAAGGTTTGACGCGTATCAGAGGAACACTTGTAAAACCGATGTGTTGTGATTTAGCTCGTTTCGGTCTAAAACAGCTTGTTTCGCTGTATTACGCAAGAATACATGCTTTTCGCGCAGTTATAAGAGAAAAAGTTTTGACGCGTAGTCACAGGGACACTTGTAAAACCGATGTGTTCAGATTTAGCTCGTTTCGGTCTAAAACAGCTTGTTTCGTTGTATTAAGCACGAATACATGCTTTTCGCGCAGTTATAAGAGAAAAAGTTTTGACGCGTATCAGAGGAACACTTGTAAAACCGATGTGTTGTGATTTAGCTCGTTTCGGTCTAAAACAGCTTGTTTCGCTGTATTAAGCAAGAATACATGCTTTTCGCGCAGTTATAAGAGAAAAAGTTTTGACGCGTGTCACAGGGACACTTGTAAAACCGATGTGTTCAGATTTAGCTCGTTTCGGTCTAAAACAGCTTGTTTCGTTGGATTAAGCACGAATACATGCTTTTCGCGCAGTTATAAGAGAAAAAAGTTTTGACGCGTATTACATGGACACTTGTAAAACCGATGTGTTCAGATTTAGCTCGTTTCGGTCTAAAACAGCTTGTTTCGTTGTATTAAGCACGAATACATGCTTTTCGCGCAGTTATAAGAGAAAAAGTTTTGACGCGTATCAGAGGAACACTTGTAAAACCGATGTGTTGTGATTAAGCTCATTTCGGTCTAAAACAGCTTGTTTCGCTGTATTAAGCAAGAATACATGCTTTTCGCGCAGTTATAAGAGAAAAAGTTTTGACGAGTATCACGTGGAACACTTGTAATACCGATGTGTTGTGATTTAGCTCGTTTCGGTCTAAAACAGCTTGTTTCGTTGTATTAAGCAAGAATACATGCTTTTCGCGCAGTTATAAGAGAAAAAGTTTTGACGCGTATCAGAGGAACACTTGTAAAACCGATGTGTTGTGATTTAGCTCGTTTCGGTCTAAAACAGCTTGTTTCGTTGTATTAAGCAAGAATACATGCTTTTCGCGCAGTTATAAGAGAAAAAGTTTTGACGCGTATCAGAGGAACACTTGTAAAACCGATGTGTTGTGATTTAGCTCGTTTCGGTCTAAAACAGCTTGTTTCGCTGTATTAAGCAAGAATACATGCTTTTCGCGCAGTTATAAGAGAAAAAGTTTTGACGCGTATCACGTGGAACACTTGTAAAACCGATGTGTTGTGATTTAGCTCGTTTCGGTCTAAAACAGCTTGTTTCGTTGTATTAAGCAAGAATACATGCTTTTCGCGCAGTTATAAGAGAAAAAGTTTTGACGCGTATCAGAGGAACACTTGTAAAACCGATGTGTTCAGATTTAGCTCGTTTCGGTCTAAAACAGCTTGTTTCGCTGTATTAAGCAGGAATACATGCTTTTCGCGCAGTTATAAGAGAAAAAGTTTTGACGCGTGTCACAGGGACACTTGTAAAACCGATGTGTTCAGATTTAGCTCGTTTCGGTCTAAAACAGCTTGTTTCGTTGGACTAAGCACGAATACATGCTTTTCGCGCAGTTATAAGAGAAAAAGTTTTGACGCAGTATCAGAGGAACACTTGTAAAACCGATGTGTTGTGATTTAGCTCGTTTCGGTCTAAAACAGCTTGTTTCGCTGTATTAAGCAAGAATACATGCTTTTCGCGCAGTTATAAGAGAAAAAGTTTTGACGCGTGTCAGAGGGACACTTGTAAAACCGATGTGTTCAGATTTAGCTCGTTTCGGTCTAAAACAGCTTGTTTCGCTTGTATTAAGCACGAATACATGCTTTTCGCGCAGGTATAAGAGAAAAAGTTTTAAAGGCATGTCACAGGGACACTTGTAAAACCGATGTGTTCAGATTTACCTCGTTTCGGTCTAAAACAGCTTGTTTCGTTGGACTAAGCACGAATACATGCTTTTCGCGCAGTTATAAGAGAAAAAAGTTTTGACGCGTATCAGAGGAACACTTGTAAAACCGATGTGTTGAGATTTAGCTCGTTTCGGTCTAAAACAGCTTGTTTCGCTGTATTAAGCAAGAATACGTGCTTTTCGCGCAGTTATAAGAGAAAAAGTTTTGACGCGTGTCACAGGGACACTTGTAAAACCGATGTGTTCAGATTTAGCTCGTTTCGGTCTAAAACAGCTTGTTTCGTTGTATTAAGCACGAATACATGCTTTTCGCGCAGTTATAAGAGAAAAAGTTTTGACGCGTATTAGAGGACACTTGTAAAACCGATGTGTTCAGATTTAGCTCGTTTCGGTCTAAAACAGCTTGTTTCGTTGTATTAAGCACGAATACATGCTTTTCGCGCAGTTATAAGAGAAAAAGTTTTGACGCGTATCAGAGGAACACTTGTAAAACCGATGTGTTGTGATTTAGCTCGTTTCGGTCTAAAACAGCTTGTTTCGCTGTATTAAGCAAGAATACATGCTTTTCGCGCAGTTATAAGAGAAAAAGTTTTGACGCGTATCACGGGAACACTTGTAAAACCGATGTGTTGTGATTTAGCTCGTTTCGGTCTAAAACAGCTTGTTTCGTTGTATTAAGCAAGAATACATGCTTTTCGCGCAGTTATAAGAGAAAAAGTTTTGACGCGTATCAGAGGAACACTTGTAAAACCGATGTGTTGTGATTTAGCTCGTTTCGGTCTAAAACAGCTTGTTTCGTTGTATTAAGCAAGAATACATGCTTTTCGCGCAGTTATAAGAGAAAAAGATTTGACGCGTATCAGAGGAACACTTGTAAAACCGATGTGTTGTGATTTAGCTCGTTTCGGTCTAAAACAGCTTGTTTCGCTGTATTAAGCAAGAATACATGCTTTTCGCGCAGTTATAAGAGAAAAAGTTTTGACGCGTATCACGTGGAACACTTGTAAAACCGATGTGTTGTGATTTAGCTCGTTTCGGTCTAAAACAGCTTGTTTCGTTGTATTAAGCAAGAATACATGCTTTTCGCGCAGTTATAAGAGAAAAAGTTTTGACGCGTATCAGAGGAACACTTGTAAAACCGATGTGTTCAGATTTAGCTCTTTTCGGTCTAAAACAGCTTGTTTCGCTGTATTAAGCAGGAATACATGCTTTTCGCGCAGTTATAAGAGAAAAAGTTTTAAAGGCATGTCACAGGGACACTTGTAAAACCGATGTGTTCAGATTTAGCTCGTTTCGGTCTAAAACAGCTTGTTTCGTTGTATTAAGCACGAATACATGCTTTTCGCGCAGTTATAAGAGAAAAAGTTTTGACGCGTATCAGAGGAACACTTGTAAGACCGATGTGTAGTGATTTAGCTCGTTTCGGTCTAAAACAGCTTGTTTCGTTGTATTAAGCAAGAATACATGCTTTTCGCGCAGTTATAAGAGAAAAAAGTTTTGACGCGTATCACATGGACACTTGTAAAACCGATGTGTTCAGATTTAGCTCTATTTCGGTCTAAAACAGCTTGTTTCGTGTATTAAGCACGAATACAATGCTTTTCGCGCAGTTATAAGAGAAAAAGTTTTGACGCGTATCACATGGACACTTGTAAAACCGATGTGTTCAGATTTAGCTCGTTTCGGTCTAAAACAGCTTGTTTCGCTGTATTAAGCAAGAATACATGCTTTTCGCGCAGTTATAAGAGAAAAAGTTTTGACGAGTATCACGTGGAACACTTGTAATACCGATGTGTTGTGATTTGGCTCGTTTCGGTCTAAAACAGCTTGTTTCGTTGTATTAAGCAAGAATACATGCTTTTCGCGCAGTTATAAGAGAAAAAGTTTTGACGCGTATCAGAGGAACACTTGTAAAACCGATGTGTTCAGATTTAGCTCGTTTCGGTCTAAAACAGCTTGTTTCGTTGTATTAAGCACGAATACATGCTTTTCGCGCAGTTATAAGAGAAAAAGTTTTGACGCGTATCAAAGGAACACTTGTAAAACCGATGTGTTGTGATTTAGCTCGTTTCGGTCTAAAACAGCTTGTTTCGCTGTATTAAGCAGGAATACATGCTTTTCGCGCAGTTATAAGAGAAAAAGTTTTGACGGCATGTCACAGGGACACTTGTAAAACCGATGTGTTCAGATTTAGCTCGTTTCGGTCTAAAACAGCTTGTTTCGTTGTATTAAGCACGAATACATGCTTTTCGCGCAGTTATAAGAGAAAAAGTTTTGACGCGTATCAGAGGAACACTTGTAAAACCGATGTGTTGTGATTTAGCTCGTTTCGGTCTAAAACAGCTTGTTTCGTTGTATTAAGCAAGAATACATGCTTTTCGCGCAGTTATAAGAGAAAAAGTTTTGACGCGTATCAGAGGAACACTTGTAAAACCGATGTGTTGTGATTTAGCTCGTTTCGGTCTAAAACAGCTTGTTTCGCTGTATTAAGCAGAATACATGCTTTTCGCGCAGTTATAAGAGAAAAAGTTTTGACGCGTGTCACAGGGACACTTGTAAAACCGATGTGTTCAGATTTAGCTCGTTTCGGTCTAAAACAGCTTGTTTCGTTGTACTAAGCACGAATACATGCTTTTCGCGCAGTTATAAGAGAAAAAGTTTTGACGCGTATCAGAGGAACACTTGTAAAACCGATGTGTTGTGATTTAGCTCGTTTCGGTCTAAAACAGCTTGTTTCGCTGTATTAAGCAAGAATACATGCTTTTCGCGCAGTTATAAGAGAAAAAGTTTTGACGCGTGTCACAGGGACACTTGTAAAACCGATGTGTTCAGATTTAGCTCGTTTCGGTCTAAAACAGCTTGTTTCGTTGTATTAAGCACGAATACATGCTTTTCGCGCAGTTATAAGAGAAAAAGTTTTGACGCGTATCAGAGGAACACTTGTAAAACCGATGTGTTGTGATTTAGCTCGTTTCGGTCTAAAACAGCTTGTTTCGTTGTATTAAGCAAGAATACATGCTTTTCGCGCAGTTATAAGAGAAAAAGTTTTGACGCGTGTCACAGGGACACTTGTAAAACCGATGTGTTCAGATTTAGCTCGTTTCGGTCTAAAACAGCTTGTTTCGCTTGTATTAAGCACGAATACATGCTTTTCGCGCAGGTATAAGAGAAAAAGTTTTAAAGGCATGTCACAGGGACACTTGTAAAACCGATGTGTTCAGATTTACCTCGTTTCGGTCTAAAACAGCTTGTTTCGTTGGACTAAGCACGAATACATGCTTTTCGCGCAGTTATAAGAGAAAAAAGTTTTGACGCGTATCAGAGGAACACTTGTAAAACCGATGTGTTGTGATTTAGCTCGTTTCGGTCTAAAACAGCTTGTTTCGCTGTATTAAGCAAGAATACATGCTTTTCGCGCAGTTATAAGAGAAAAAGTTTTGACGCGTGTCACAGGGACACTTGTAAAACCGATGTGTTCAGATTTAGCTCGTTTCGGTCTAAAACAGCTTGTTTCGTTGTATTAAGCACGAATACATGCTTTTCGCGCAGTTATAAGAGAAAAAGTTTTGACGCGTATCAGAGGAACACTTGTAAAACCGATGTGTTGTGATTTAGCTCTTTTCGGTCTAAAACAGCTTGTTTCGTTGTATTAAGCAAGAATACGTGCTTTTCGCGCAGTTATAAGAGAAAAAGTTTTGACGCGTGTCACAGGGACACTTGTAAAACCGATGTGTTCAGATTTAGCTCGTTTCGGTCTAAAACAGCTTGTTTCGTTGTATTAAGCACGAATACATGCTTTTCGCGCAGTTATAAGAGAAAAAGTTTTGACGCGTATCAGAGGAACACTTGTAAAACCGATGTGTTGTGATTTAGCTCGTTTCGGTCTAAAACAGCTTGTTTCGTTGTATTAAGCACGAATACATGCTTTTCGCGCAGTTATAAGAGAAAAAGTTTTGACGCGTATCAGAGGAACACTTGTAAAACCGATGTGTTGTGATTTAGCTCGTTTCGGTCTAAAACAGCTTGTTTCGCTGTATTAAGCAAGAATACATGCTTTTCGCGCAGTTATAAGAGAAAAAGTTTTGACGCGTATCACGAGGAACACTTGTAAAACCGATGTGTTGTGATTTAGCTCGTTTCGGTCTAAAACAGCTTGTTTCGTTGTATTAAGCAAGAATACATGCTTTTCGCGCAGTTATAAGAGAAAAAGTTTTGACGCGTATCAGAGGAACACTTGTAAAACCGATGTGTTGTGATTTAGCTCGTTTCGGTCTAAAACAGCTTGTTTCGTTGTATTAAGCAAGAATACATGCTTTTCGCGCAGTTATAAGAGAAAAAGTTTTGACGCGTATCAGAGGAACACTTGTAAAACCGATGTGTTGTGATTTAGCTCGTTTCGGTCTAAAACAGCTTGTTTCGCTGTATTAAGCAAGAATACATGCTTTTCGCGCAGTTATAAGAGAAAAAGTTTTGACGCGTATCACGTGGAACACTTGTAAAACCGATGTGTTGTGATTTAGCTCGTTTCGGTCTAAAACAGCTTGTTTCGTTGTATTAAGCAAGAATACATGCTTTTCGCGCAGTTATAAGAGAAAAAGTTTTGACGCGTATCAGAGGAACACTTGTAAAACCGATGTGTTCAGATTTAGCTCGTTTCGGTCTAAAACAGCTTGTTTCGTTGTATTAAGCACGAATACATGCTTTTCGCGCAGTTATAAGAGAAAAAGTTTTGACGCGTATCACAGGGACACTTGTAAAACCGATGTGTTCAGATTTAGCTCGTTTCGGTCTAAAACAGCTTGTTTCGTTGTATTAAGCACGAATACATGCTTTTCGCGCAGTTATAAGAAGAAAAAGTTTTGACGCGTATCAGAGAGACACTTGTAAAACCGATGTGTTGTGATTTAGCTCGTTTCGGTCTAAAACAGCTTGTTTCGCTGTATTAAGCAAGAATACATGCTTTTCGCGCAGTTATAAGAGAAAAAGTTTTGACGCGTGTCACAGGGACACTTGTAAAACCGATGTGTTCAGATTTAGCTCGTTTCGGTCTAAAACAGCTTGTTTCGTTGTATTAAGCACGAATACATGCTTTTCGCGCAGTTATAAGAAGAAAAAGTTTTGACGCGTATTAGAGAGACACTTGTAAAACCGATGTGTTGTGATTTAGCTCGTTTCGGTCTAAAACAGCTTGTTTCGTTGTATTAAGCACGAATACATGCTTTTCGCGCAGTTATAAGAGAAAAAGTTTTGACGCGTATCAGAGGAACACTTGTAAAACCGATGTGTTCAGATTTAGCTCGTTTCGGTCTAAAACAGCTTGTTTCGTTGTATTAAGCACGAATACATGCTTTTCGCGCAGTTATAAGAGAAAAAGTTTTGACGCGTATCAGAGGAACACTTGTAAAACCGATGTGTTGTGATTTAGCTCGTTTCGGTCTAAAACAGCTTGTTTCGCTGTATTAAGCAAGAATACATGCTTTTCGCGCAGTTATAAGAGAAAAAGTTTTGACGCGTGTCACAGGGACACTTGTAAAACCGATGTGTTCAGATTTAGCTCGTTTCGGTCTAAAACAGCTTGTTTCGTTGTATTAAGCACAGAATACATGCTTTTCGCGCAGTTATAAGAGAAAAAGATTTGACGCGTATCAGAGGAACACTTGTAAAACCGATGTGTTGTGATTTAGCTCGTTTCGGTCTAAAACAGCTTGTTTCGCTGTATTAAGCAAGAATACATGCTTTTCGCGCAGTTATAAGAGAAAAAGTTTTGACGCGTATCACGGGAACACTTGTAAAACCGATGTGTTGTGATTTAGCTCGTTTCGGTCTAAAACAGCTTGTTTCGTTGTATTAAGCAAGAATACATGCTTTTCGCGCAGTTATAAGAGAAAAAGTTTTGACGCGTATCAGAGGAACACTTGTAAAACCGATGTGTTGTGATTTAGCTCGTTTCGGTCTAAAACAGCTTGTTTCGTTGTATTAAGCACGAATACATGCTTTTCGCGCAGTTATAAGAGAAAAAGTTTTGACGCGTATCAGAGGAACACTTGTAAAACCGATGTGTTGTGATTTAGCTCGTTTCGGTCTAAAACAGCTTGTTTCGCTGTATTAAGCAAGAATACATGCTTTTCGCGCAGTTATAAGAGAAAAAGTTTTGACGCGTGTCACAGGGACACTTGTAAAACCGATGTGTTCAGATTTAGCTCGTTTCGGTCTAAAACAGCTTGTTTCGTTGTATTAAGCACGAATACATGCTTTTCGCGCAGTTATAGAGAGAAAAAGATTTGACGCGTATCAGAGGAGACACTTGTAAAACCGATGTGTTGTGATTTAGCTCGTTTCGGTCTAAAACAGCTTGTTTCGCTGTATTAAGCAAGAATACATGCTTTTCGCGCAGTTATAAGAGAAAAAGTTTTGACGCGTGTCACAGGGACACTTGTAAAACCGATGTGTTCAGATTTAGCTCGTTTCGGTCTGAAACAGCTTGTTTCGTTGTATTAAGCACCAATACATGCTTTACGCGCAGTTATAGAAGAAAAAGTTTTGACGCGTATCAGAGGAACACTTGTAAAACCGATGTGTAGTGATTTAGCTCGTTTCGGTCTAAAACAGCTTGTTTCGCTGTATTAAGCAAGAATACATGCTTTTCGCGCAGTTATAAGAGAAAAAGTTTTGACGAGTATCACGTGGAACACTTGTAAAACCGATGTGTTCAGATTTACCTCGTTTCGGTCTAAAACAGCTTGTTTCGTTGTATTAAGCACGAATACATGCTTTTCGCGCAGTTATAAGAGAAAAAGTTTTGACGCGTATCAGAGGAACACTTGTAAGACCGATGTGTAGTGATTTAGCTCGTTTCGGTCTAAAACAGCTTGTTTCGTTGTATTAAGCAAGAATACGTGCTTTTCGCGCAGTTATAAGAGAAAAAGTTTTAAAGGCATGTCACAGGGACACTTGTAAAACCGATGTGTTCAGATTTAGCTCGTTTCGGTCTGAAACAGCTTGTTTCGTTGTATTAAGCACGAATACATGCTTTTCGCGCAGTTATAAGAGAAAAAAGTTTTGACGCGTATCACATGAACACTTGTAAAACCGGTGTTCAGATCTAGCTCTATTTCGGTCTAAAACAGCTTGTTTCGTTGTATTAAGCACAAATACAATGCTTTTCGCGCAGTTATAAGAGAAAAAGTTTTGCCGCGTATCACATGGACACTTTTAAAACCGATGTGTTCAGACTTAGCTCGTTTCGGTCTAAAACAGCTTGTTTCGCTGTATTAAGCAAGAATACATGCTTTTCGCGCAGTTACAAGAGAAAAAGTTTTGACGAGTATCACGTGGAACACTTGTAATACCGATTTGTTGTGATTTGGCTCGTTTCGGTCTAAAACAGCTTGTTTCGTTGTATTAAGCAAGAATACATGCTTTTCGCGCAGTTATAAGAGAAAAAGTTTTGACGCGTATCAGAGGAACACTTGTAAAACCGATGTGTTCAGATTTAGCTCGTTTCGGTCTAAAACAGCTTGTTTCGTTGTATTAAGCACGAATACATGCTGTTCGCGCAGTTATAAGAGAAAAAGTTTTGACGCGTATCAAAGGAACACTTGTAAAACCGATGTGTTGTGATTTAGCTCGTTTCGGTTTAAAACAGCTTGTTTCGCTGTATTAAGCAGGAATACATGCTTTTCGCGCAGTTATAAGAGAAAAAGTTTTAAAGGCATGTCACAGGGACACTTGTAAAACCGATGTGTTCAGATTTAGCTCATCTCGGTCTAAAACAGCTTGTTTCGTTGTATTAAGCACGAATACATGCTTTTCGCGCAGTTATAAGAGAAAAAGTTTTGACGCGTATCAGAGGAACACTTGTAAAACCGATGTGTAGTGATTTAGCTCGTTTCGGTCTAAAACAGCTTGTTTCGTATGTATTAAGCAAGAATACGTGCTTTTCGCGCAGTAATAAGAGAAAAAGTTTTAAAGGCATGTCACAGGGACACTTGTAAAACCGATGTGTTCAGATTTAGCTCATCTCGGTCTGAAACAGCTTGTTTCGTTGTATTAAGCACGAATACATGCTTTTCGCGCAGTTATAAGAGAAAAAGTTTTGACGCGTATCACATGGACACTTGTAAAACCGAGTGTTCAGATTTAGCTCGTTTTGGTCTAAAACAGCTTGTTTCGTTGTATTAAGCACGAATACAATGCTTTTCGCGCAGTTATAAGAGAAAAAGTTTTGACGCGTATCAGAGGAACACTTGTAAAACCGATGTGTTGTGATTTAGCTCGTTTCGGTCTAAAACAGCTTGTTTCGCTGTATTAAGGAAGAATACATGCTTTTCGCGCAGTTATAAGAGAAAAAGTTTTGACGCGGGTCACAGGGACACTTGTAAAACCGATGTGTTCAGATTTAGCTCGTTTCGGTCTAAAACAGCTTGTTTCGTTGTATTAAGCACGAATACATGCTTTACGCGCAGTTATAGAAGAAAAAGTTTTGACGCGTATTAGAGAGACACTTGTAAAACCGATGTGTTGTGATTTAGCTCGTTTCGGTCTAAAACAGCTTGTTTCGCTGTATTAAGCAAGAATACATGCTTTTCGCGCAGTTATAAGAGAAAAAGTTTTGACGCGTGTCACAGGGACACTTGTAAAACCGATGTGTTCAGATTTAGCTCGTTTCGGTCTGAAACAGCTTGTTTCGTTGTATTAAGCACGAATACATGCTTTTCGCGCAGTTATAGAGAGAAAAAGTTTTGACGCGTATCAGAGAGACACTTGTAAAACCGATGTGTTGTGATTTAGCTCGTTTCGGTCTAAAACAGCTTGTTTCGTTGTATTAAGCACGAATACATGCTTTTCGCGCAGTTATAAGAGAAAAAGTTTTGACGCGTGTCACAGGGACACTTGTAAAACCGATGTGTTCAGATTTAGCTCGTTTCGGTCTAAAACAGCTTGTTTCGTTGTATTAAGCACAGAATACATGCTTTTCGCGCAGTTATAAGAGAAAAAGATTTGACGCGTATCAGAGGAACACTTGTAAAACCGATGTGTTGTGATTTAGCTCGTTTCGGTCTAAAACAGCTTGTTTCGCTGTATTAAGCAAGAATACATGCTTTTCGCGCAGTTATAAGAGAAAAAGTTTTGACGAGTATCACGTGGAACACTTGTAAAACCGATGTGTTGTGATTTAGCTCGTTTCGGTCTAAAACAGCTTGTTTCGTTGTATTAAGCAAGAATACATGCTTTTCGCGCAGTTATAAGAGAAAAAGTTTTGACGCGTATCAGAGGAACACTTGTAAAACCGATGTGTTGTGATTTAGCTCGTTTCGGTCTAAAACAGCTTGTTTCGTTGTATTAAGCACGAATACAATGCTTTTCGCGCAGTTATAAGAGAAAAAGTTTTGACGCGTATCAGAGGAACACTTGTAAAACCGATGTGTTGTGATTTAGCTCGTTTCGGTCTAAAACAGCTTGTTTCGCTGTATTAAGGAAGAATACATGCTTTTCGCGCAGTTATAAGAGAAAAAGTTTTGACGCGGGTCACAGGGACACTTGTAAAACCGATGTGTTCAGATTTAGCTCGTTTCGGTCTAAAACAGCTTGTTTCGTTGTATTAAGCACGAATACATGCTTTTCGCGCAGTTATAAGAAGAAAAAGTTTTGACGCGTATCAGAGGACACTTGTAAAACCGATGTGTTGTGATTTAGCTCGTTTCGGTCTAAAACAGCTTGTTTCGCTGTATTAAGCAAGAATACATGCTTTTCGCGCAGTTATAAGAGAAAAAGTTTTGACGCGTGTCACAGGGACACTTGTAAAACCGATGTGTTCAGATTTAGCTCGTTTCGGTCTAAAACAGCTTGTTTCGTTGTATTAAGCACGAATACATGCTTTTCGCGCAGTTATAGAGAGAAAAAGTTTTGACGCGTATCAGAGGAGACACTTGTAAAACCGATGTGTTGTGATTTAGCTCGTTTCGGTCTAAAACAGCTTGTTTCGTTGTATTAAGCAAGAATACATGCTTTTCGCGCAGTTATAAGAGAAAAAGTTTTGACGCGTATCAGAGGAACACTTGTAAAACCGATGTGTTCAGATTTAGCTCGTTTCGGTCTAAAACAGCTTGTTTCGTTGTATTAAGCACGAATACATGCTTTTCGCGCAGTTATAAGAGAAAAAGTTTAGACGCGTATCAGAGGAACACTTGTAAAACCGATGTGTTGTGATTTAGCTCGTTTCGGTCTAAAACAGCTTGTTTCGCTGTATTAAGCAAGAATACATGCTTTTCGCGCAGTTATAAGAGAAAAAGTTTTGACGCGTGTCACAGGGACACTTGTAAAACCGATGTGTTCAGATTTAGCTCGTTTCGGTCTAAAACAGCTTGTTTCGTTGTATTAAGCACGAATACATGCTTTTCGCGCAGTTATAAGAGAAAAAGTTTTGACGCGTATCAGAGGAACACTTGTAAAACCGATGTGTAGTGATTTAGCTCGTTTCGGTCTAAAACAGCTTGTTTCGCTGTATTAAGCAAGAATACATGCTTTTCGCGCAGTTATAAGAGAAAAAGTTTTGACGCGTATCACGTGGAACACTTGTAAAACCGATGTGTTGTGATTTAGCTCGTTTCGGTCTAAAACAGCTTGTTTCGTTGTATTAAGCAAGAATACATGCTTTTCGCGCAGTTATAAGAGAAAAAGTTTTGACGCGTATCAGAGGAACACTTGTAAAACCGATGTGTTGTGATTTAGCTCGTTTCGGTCTAAAACAGCTTGTTTCGTTGTATTAAGCACGAATACATGCTTTTCGCGCAGTTATAAGAGAAAAAGTTTTGACGCGTATCAGAGGAACACTTGTAAAACCGATGTGTTGTGATTTAGCTCGTTTCGGTCTAAAACAGCTTGTTTCGCTGTATTAAGCAAGAATACATGCTTTTCTCGCAGTTATAAGAGAAAAAGTTTTGACGCGTGTCACAGGGACACTTGTAAAACCGATGTGTTCAGATTTAGCTCGTTTCGGTCTAAAACAGCTTGTTTCGTTGTATTAAGCACGAATACATGCTTTTCGCGCAGTTATAAGAGAAAAAGTTTTGACGCGTATCAGAGGACACTTGTAAAACCGATGTGTTGTGATTTAGCTCGTTTCGGTCTAAAACAGCTTGTTTCGCTGTATTAAGCAAGAATACATGCTTTTCGCGCAGTTATAAGAGAAAAAGTTTTGACGCGTGTCACAGGGACACTTGTAAAACCGATGTGTTCAGATTTAGCTCGTTTCGGTCTAAAACAGCTTGTTTCGTTGTATTAAGCACGAATACATGCTTTTCGCGCAGTTATAAAGAAAAAGTTTTGACGCGTATCAGAGGAACACTTGTAAAACCGATGTGTTGTGATTTAGCTCGTTTCGGTCTAAAACAGCTTGTTTCGCTGTATTAAGCAAGAATACATGCTTTTCGCGCAGTTATAAGAGAAAAAGTTTTGACGAGTATCACGTGGAACACTTGTAATACCGATGTGTTCAGATTTACCTCGTTTCGGTCTAAAACAGCTTGTTTCGTTGTATTAAGCAAGAATACATGCTTTTCGCGCAGTAATAAGAGAAAAAGTTTTAAAGGCATGTCACAGGGACACTTGTAAAACCGATGTGTTCAGATTTAGCTCATCTCGGTCTGAAACAGCTTGTTTCGTTGTATTAAGCACGAATACATGCTTTTCGCGCAGTTATAAGAGAAAAAGTTTTGACGCGTATCACATGAACACTTGTAAAACCGATGTGTTCAGATCTAGCTCTATTTGGTCTAAAACAGCTTGTTTCGTTGTATTAAGCACAGAATACAATGCTTTTCGCGCAGTTATAAGAGAAAAAGTTTTGCCGCGTATCACATGGACACTTGTAAAACCGATGTGTTCAGACTTAGCTCGTTTCGGTCTAAAACAGCTTGTTTCGCTGTATTAAGCAAGAATACATGCTTTTCGCGCAGTTACAAGAGAAAAAGTTTTGACGAGTATCACGTGGAACACTTGTAATACCGATTTGTTGTGATTTGGCTCGTTTCGGTCTAAAACAGCTTGTTTCGTTGTATTAAGCAAGAATACATGCTTTTCGCGCAGTTATAAGAGAAAAAGTTTTGACGCGTATCAGAGGAACACTTGTAAAACCGATGTGTTCAGATTTAGCTCTTTTCGGTCTAAAACAGCTTGTTTCGTTGGACTACAAAATGGCATTTTTCTGGGCCAGTTGGTATGAATCCATGATTTGGGCCAGCATGAACCCAAAGTTCATGCTGGCCCAAATCGTTGGACTAAGCACGAATACATGCTGTTCGCGCAGTTATAAGAGAAAAAGTTTTGACGCGTATCAGAGGAACACTTGTAAGACCGATGTGTAGTGATTTAGCTCGTTTCGGTCTCAAACAGCTTGTTTCGTATGTATTAAGCAAGAATACGTGCTTTTCGCGCAGTAATAAGAGAAAAAGTTTTAAAGGCATGTCACAGGGACACTTGTAAAACCGATGTGTTCAGATTTAGCTCATCTCGGTCTGAAACAGCTTGTTTCGTTGTATTAAGCACGAATACATGCATTTCGCGCAGTTATAAGAGAAAAAAGTTTTGACGCGTATCACATGGACACTTGTAAAACCGATGTGTTCAGATCTAGCTCGTTTTGGTCTAAAACAGCTTGTTTCGTTGTATTAAGCACGAATACAATCTTTTCGCGCAGTTATAAGAGAAAAAGTTTTGACGCGTATCAGAGGAACACTTGTAAAACCGATGTGTTGTGATTTAGCTCATTTCGGTCTAAAACAGCTTGTTTCGCTGTATTAAGGAAGAATACATGCTTTTCGCGCAGTTATAAGAGAAAAAGTTTTGACGCGGGTCACAGGGACACTTGTAAAACCGATGTGTTCAGATTTAGCTCGTTTCGGTCTAAAACAGCTTGTTTCGTTGTATTAAGCACGAATACATGCTTTACGCGCAGTTATAGAAGAAAAAGTTTTGACGCGTATTAGAGAGACACTTGTAAAACCGATGTGTTGTGATTTAGCTCGTTTCGGTCTAAAACAGCTTGTTTCGCTGTATTAAGCAAGAATACATGCTTTTCGCGCAGTTATAAGAGAAAAAGTTTTGACGCGTGTCACAGGGACACTTGTAAAACCGATGTGTTCAGATTTAGCTCGTTTCGGTCTGAAACAGCTTGTTTCGTTGTATTAAGCACCAATACATGCTTTTCGCGCAGTTATAGAAGAAAAAGTTTTGACGCGTATTAGAGAGACACTTGTAAAACCGATGTGTTGTGATTTAGCTCGTTTCGGTCTAAAACAGCTTGTTTCGTTGTATTAAGCACGAATACATGCTTTTCGCGCAGTTATAAGAGAAAAAGTTTTGACGCGTATCAGAGGAACACTTGTAAAACCGATGTGTTCAGATTTAGCTCGTTTCGGTGTAAAACAGCTTGTTTCGTTGTATTAAGCACGAATACATGCTTTTCGCGCAGTTATAAGAGAAAAAGTTTAGACGCGTATCAGAGGAACACTTGTAAAACCGATGTGTTGTGATTTAGCTCGTTTCGGTCTAAAACAGCTTGTTTCGCTGTATTAAGCAAGAATACATGCTTTTCGCGCAGTTATAAGAGAAAAAGTTTTGACGCGTGTCACAGGGACACTTGTAAAACCGATGTGTTCAGATTTAGCTCGTTTCGGTCTAAAACAGCTTGTTTCGTCTGTATTAAGCACAAATACATGCTTTTCGCGCAGTTATAAGAGAAAAAGATTTGACGCGTATCAGAGGAACACTTGTAAAACCGATGTGTAGTGATTTAGCTCGTTTCGGTCTAAAACAGCTTGTTTCGCTGTATTAAGCAAGAATACATGCTTTTCGCGCAGTTATAAGAGAAAAAGTTTTGACGAGTATCACGTGGAACACTTGTAATACCGATGTGTTGTGATTTAGCTCGTTTCGGTCTAAAACAGCTTGTTTCGTTGTATTAAGCAAGAATACATGCTTTTCGCGCAGTTATAAGAGAAAAAGTTTTGACGCGTATCAGAGGAACACTTGTAAAACCGATGTGTTGTGATTTAGCTCGTTTCGGTCTAAAACAGCTTGTTTCGTTGTATTAAGCACGAATACAATGCTTTTCGCGCAGTTATAAGAGAAAAAGTTTTGACGCGTATCAGAGGAACACTTGTAAAACCGATGTGTTGTGATTTAGCTCATTTCGGTCTAAAACAGCTTGTTTCGCTGTATTAAGGAAGAATACATGCTTTTCTCGCAGTTATAAGAGAAAAAGTTTTGACGCGGGTCACAGGGACACTTGTAAAACCGATGTGTTCAGATTTAGCTCGTTTCGGTCTAAAACAGCTTGTTTCGTTGTATTAAGCACGAATACATGCTTTACGCGCAGTTATAGAAGAAAAAGTTTTGACGCGTATTAGAGAGACACTTGTAAAACCGATGTGTTGTGATTTAGCTCGTTTCGGTCTAAAACAGCTTGTTTCGCTGTATTAAGCAAGAATACATGCTTTTCGCGCAGTTATAAGAGAAAAAGTTTTGACGCGTGTCACAGGGACACTTGTAAAACCGATGTGTTCAGATTTAGCTCGTTTCGGTCTGAAACAGCTTGTTTCGTTGTATTAAGCACGAATACATGCTTTACGCGCAGTTATAGAAGAAAAAGTTTTGACGCGTATCAGAGGAACACTTGTAAAACCGATGTGTTGTGATTTAGCTCGTTTCGGTCTAAAACAGCTTGTTTCGCTGTATTAAGCAAGAATACATGCTTTTCGCGCAGTTATAAGAGAAAAAGTTTTGACGCGTATCACGAGGAACACTTGTAAAACCGATGTGTTCAGATTTACCTCGTTTCGGTCTAAAACAGCTTGTTTCGTTGTATTAAGCACGAATACATGCTTTTCGCGCAGTTATAAGAGAAAAAGTTTTGACGCGTATCAGAGGAACACTTGTAAAACCGATGTGTAGTGATTTAGCTCGTTTCGGTCTAAAACAGCTTGTTTCGTTGTATTAAGCAAGAATACATGCTTTTCGCGCAGTTATAAGAGAAAAAGTTTTGACGCGTATCACATGAACACTTGTAAAACCGATGTGTTTAGATTTAGCTCTATTTGGTCTAAAACAGCTTGTTTCGTTGTATTAAGCACAGAATACAATGCTTTTCGCGCAGTTATAAGAGAAAAAGTTTTGACGCGTATCACGTGGACACTTGTAAAACCGATGTGTTCAGATTTAGCTCGTTTCGGTCTAAAACAGCTTGTTTCGCTGTATTAAGCAAGAATACATGCTTTTCGCGCAGTTATAAGAGAAAAAGTTTTGACGAGTATCACGTGGAACACTTGTAATACCGATGTGTTGTGATTTAGCTCGTTTCGGTCTAAAACAGCTTGTTTCGTTGTATTAAGCAAGAATACATGCTTTTCGCGCAGTTATAAGAGAAAAAGTTTTGACGCGTATCAGAGGAACACTTGTAAAACCGATGTGTTCAGATTTACCTCTTTTCGTTCTAAAACAGCTTGTTTCGTTGGACTACAAAATGGCATTTTTCTGGGCCAGTTGGTATGAATCCATGATTTGGGCCAGCATGAACCCAAAGTTCATGCTGGCCCAAATCGTTGGACTAAGCACGAATACATGCTGTTCGCGCAGTTATAAGAGAAAAAGTTTTGACGCGTATCAGAGGAACACTTGTAAGACCGATGTGTTGTGATTTAGCTCGTTTCGGTCTCAAACAGCTTGTTTCGTATGTATAAAGCCAGAATACGTGCTTTTCGCGCAGTAATAAGAGAAAAAGTTTTAAAGGCATGTCACAGGGACACTTGTAAAACCGATGTGTTCAGATTTAGCTCATTTCGGTCTAAAACAGCTTGTTTCGTTGTATTAAGCACGAATACATGCTTTTCGCGCAGTTATAAGAGAAAAAAGTTTTGACGCGTATCACATGGACACTTGTAAAACCGATGTGTTCAGATTTAGCTCGTTTCGGTCTAAAACAGCTTGTTTCGTTGTATTAAGCACGAATACATGCTTTTCGCGCAGTTATAAGAGAAAAAGTTTTGACGCGTATCAGAGGAACACTTGTAAAACCGATGTGTTGTGATTTAGCTCATTTCGGTCTAAAACAGCTTGTTTCGCTGTATTAAGGAAGAATACATGCTTTTCGCGCAGTTATAAGAGAAAAAGTTTTGACGCGTGTCCCAGGGACACTTGTAAAACCGATGTGTTCAGATTTAGCTCGTTTCGGTCTAAAACAGCTTGTTTCGTTGTATTAAGCACGAATACATGCTTTTCGCGCAGTTATAAGAGAAAAAGTTTTGACGCGTATCAGAGGAACACTTGTAAGACCGATGTGTTGTGATTTAGCTCGTTTCGGTCTCAAACAGCTTGTTTCGTATTATAAAGCCAGAATACGTGCTTTTCGTGCAGTAATAAGAGAAAAAGTTTTAAAGGCATGTCACAGGAACACTTGTAAAACCGATGTGTTCAGATTTAGCTCGTTTCGGTGTAAAACAGCTTGTTTCGTTGTATTAAGCACGAATACATGCTTTTCGCGCAGTTATAAGAGAAAAAGTTTTGACGCGTATCAGAGGAACACTTGTAAAACCGATGTGTTGTGATTTAGCTCATCTCGGTCTGAAACAGCTTGTTTCGTTGTATTAAGCACGAATACATGCATTTCGCGCAGTTATAAGAGAAAAAAGTTTTGACGCGTATCACATGAACACTTGTAAAACCGGTGTTCAGATCTAGCTCGTTTTGGTCTAAAACAGCTTGTTTCGTTGTATTAAGCACGAATACAATCTTTTCGCGCAGTTATAAGAGAAAAAGTTTTGACGCGTATCAGAGGAACACTTGTAAAACCGATGTGTTGTGATTTAGCTCATTTCGGTCTAAAACAGCTTGTTTCGCTGTATTAAGGAAGAATACATGCTTTTCTCGCAGTTATAAGAGAAAAAGTTTTGACGCGGGTCACAGGGACACTTGTAAAACCGATGTGTTCAGATTTAGCTCGTTTCGGTCTAAAACAGCTTGTTTCGTTGTATTAAGCACGAATACATGCTTTACGCGCAGTTATAGAGAGAAAAAGTTTTGACGCGTATTAGAGGAGACACTTGTAAAACCGATGTGTTGTGATTTAGCTCGTTTCGGTCTAAAACAGCTTGTTTCGCTGTATTAAGCAAGAATACATGCTTTTCGCGCAGTTATAAGAGAAAAAGTTTTGACGCGTGTCACAGGGACACTTGTAAAACCGATGTGTTCAGATTTAGCTCGTTTCGGTCTGAAACAGCTTGTTTCGTTGTATTAAGCACCAATACATGCTTTACGCGCAGTTATAGAAGAAAAAGTTTTGACGCGTATTAGAGAGACACTTGTAAAACCGATGTGTTGTGATTTAGCTCGTTTCGGTCTAAAACAGCTTGTTTCGTTGTATTAAGCACGAATACATGCTTTTCGCGCAGTTATAAGAGAAAAAGTTTTGACGCGTATCAGAGGAACACTTGTAAAACCGATGTGTTCAGATTTAGCTCGTTTCGGTGTAAAACAGCTTGTTTCGTTGTATTAAGCACGAATACATGCTTTTCGCGCAGTTATAAGAGAAAAAGTTTAGACGCGTATCAGAGGAACACTTGTAAAACCGATGTGTTGTGATTTAGCTCGTTTCGGTCTAAAACAGCTTGTTTCGCTGTATTAAGCAAGAATACATGCTTTTCGCGCAGTTATAAGAGAAAAAGTTTTGACGCGTGTCACAGGGACACTTGTAAAACCGATGTGTTCAGATTTAGCTCGTTTCGGTCTAAAACAGCTTGTTTCGTCGTATTAAGCACAAATACATGCTTTTCGCGCAGTTATAAAATAAAAAGATTTGACGCGTATCAGAGGAACACTTGTAAAACCTATGTGTAGTGATTTAGCTCGTTTCGGTCTAAAACAGCTTGTTTCGCTGTATTAAGCAAGAATACATGCTTTTCGCGCAGTTATAAGAGAAAAAGTTTTGACGAGTATCACGTGGAACACTTGTAATACCGATTTGTTGTGATTTGGCTCGTTTCGGTCTAAAACAGCTTGTTTCGTTGTATTAAGCAAGAATACATGCTTTTCGCGCAGTTATAAGAGAAAAAGTTTTCACGCGTATCAGAGGAACACTTGTAAAACCGATGTTTTGTGATTTAGCTCGTTTCGGTCTAAAACAGCTTGTTTCGTTGTATTTAGCACGAATACAATGCTTTTCGCGCAGTTATAAGAGAAAAAGTTTTGACGCGTATCAGAGGAACACTTGTAAAACCGATGTGTTGTGATTTAGCTCATTTCGGTCTAAAACAGCTTGTTTCGCTGTATTAAGGAAGAATACATGCTTTTCTCGCAGTTATAAGAGAAAAAGTTTTGACGCGGGTCACAGGGACACTTGTAAAACCGATGTGTTCAGATTTAGCTCGTTTCGGTCTAAAACAGCTTGTTTCGTTGTATTAAGCACGAATACATGCTTTACGCGCAGTTATAGAAGAAAAAGATTTGACGCGTATTAGAGAGACACTTGTAAAACCGATGTGTTGTGATTTAGCTCGTTTCGGTCTAAAACAGCTTGTTTCGCTGTATTAAGCAAGAATACATGCTTTTCGCGCAGTTATAAGAGAAAAAGTTTTGACGCGTGTCACAGGGACACTTGTAAAACCGATGTGTTCAGATTTAGCTCATTTCGGTCTGAAACAGCTTGTTTCGTTGTATTAAGCACGAATACATGCTTTACGCGCAGTTATAGAGAGAAAAAGTTTTGACGCGTATCAGAGGAACACTTGTAAAACCGATGTGTAGTGATTTAGCTCGTTTCGGTCTAAAACAGCTTGTTTCGCTGTATTAAGCAAGAATACATGCTTTTCGCGCAGTTATAAGAGAAAAAGTTTTGACGAGTATCAGAGGAACACTTGTAAGACCGATGTGTAGTGATTTAGCTCGTTTCGGTCTAAAACAGCTTGTTTCGTATGTATTAAGCAAGAATACATGCTTTTCGCGCAGTTATAAGAGAAAAAGTTTTGACGCGTATCACATGAACACTTGTAAAACCGGTGTTCAGATCTAGCTCTATTTGGTCTAAAACAGCTTGTTTCGTTGTATTAAGCACAAATACAATGCTTTTCGCGCAGTTATAAGAGAAAAAGTTTTGCCGCGTATCACGTGGAACACTTGTAAAACCGATGTGTTCAGACTTAGCTCGTTTCGGTCTAAAACAGCTTGTTTCGCTGTATTAAGCAAGAATACATGCTTTTCGCGCAGTTACAAGAGAAAAAGTTTTGACGAGTATCACGTGGAACACTTGTAATACCGATTTGTTGTGATTTGGCTCGTTTCGGTCTAAAACAGCTTGTTTCGTTGTATTAAGCAAGAATACATGCTTTTCGCGCAGTTATAAGAGAAAAAGTTTTGACGCGTATCAGAGGAACACTTGTAAAACCGATGTGTTCAGATTTAGCTCTTTTCGGTCTAAAACAGCTTGTTTCGTTGGACTACAAAATGGCATTTTTCTGGGCCAGTTGGTATGAATCCATGATTTGGGCCAGCATGAACCCAAAGTTCATGCTGGCCCAAATCGTTGGACTAAGCACGAATACATGCTTTTCGCGCAGTTATAAGAGAAAAAGTTTTGACGCGTATCAGAGGAACACTTGTAAGACCGATGTGTTGTGATTTAGCTCGTTTCGGTCTAAAACAGCTTGTTTCGTATGTATTAAGCAAGAATACATGCTTTTCGCGCAGTTATAAGAGAAAAAGTTTTAAAGGCATGTCACAGGGACACTTGTAAAACCGATGTGTTCAGATTTAGCTCATCTCGGTCTGAAACAGCTTGTTTCGTTGTATTAAGCACGAATACATGCATTTCGCGCAGTTATAAGAGAAAAAAGTTTTGACGCGTATCACATGGACACTTGTAAAACCGATGTGTTCAGATCTAGCTCGTTTCGGTCTAAAACAGCTTGTTTCGTTGTATTAAGCACGAATACAATGCTTTTCGCGCAGTTATAAGAGAAAAAGTTTTGACGCGTATCAGAGGAACACTTGTAAAACCGATGTGTTGTGATTTAGCTCATTTCGGTCTAAAACAGCTTGTTTCGCTGTATTAAGGAAGAATACATGCTTTTCGCGCAGTTATAAGAGAAAAAGTTTTGACGCGGGTCACAGGGACACTTGTAAAACCGATGTGTTCAGATTTAGCTCGTTTCGGTCTAAAACAGCTTGTTTCGTTGTATTAAGCACGAATACATGCTTTACGCGCAGTTATAGAAGAAAAAGTTTTGACGCGTATTAGAGAGACACTTGTAAAACCGATGTGTTGTGATTTAGCTCGTTTCGGTCTAAAACAGCTTGTTTCGCTGTATTAAGCAAGAATACATGCTTTTCGCGCAGTTATAAGAGAAAAAGTTTTGACGCGTGTCACAGGGACACTTGTAAAACCGATGTGTTCAGATTTAGCTCGTTTCGGTCTGAAACAGCTTGTTTCGTTGTATTAAGCACGAATACATGCTTTACGCGCAGTTATAGAAGAAAAAGTTTTGACGCGTATTAGAGAGACACTTGTAAAACCGATGTGTTGTGATTTAGCTCGTTTCGGTCTAAAACAGCTTGTTTCGTTGTATTAAGCACGAATACATGCTTTTCGCGCAGTTATAAGAGAAAAAGTTTTGACGCGTATCAGAGGAACACTTGTAAAACCGATGTGTTCAGATTTAGCTCGTTTCGGTGTAAAACAGCTTGTTTCGTTGTATTAAGCACGAATACATGCTTTTCGCGCAGTTATAAGAGAAAAAGTTTTGACGCGTATCAGAGGAACACTTGTAAAACCGATGTGTTGTGATTTAGCTCGTTTCGGTCTAAAACAGCTTGTTTCGTTGTATTAAGCACGAATACATGCTTTTCGCGCAGTTATAAGAGAAAAAGTTTTGACGCGTATCACAGGGACACTTGTAAAACCGATGTGTTCAGATTTAGCTCGTTTCGGTCTAAAACAGCTTGTTTCGTTGTATTAAGCACAGAATACATGCTTTTCGCGCAGTTATAAGAGAAAAAGTTTTGACGCGTATCACGATGGAACACTTGTAAAACCGATGTGTTGAGATTTAGCTCGTTTCGGTCTAAAACAGCTTGTTTCGCTGTATTAAGCAAGAATACATGCTTTTCGCGCAGTTATAAGAGAAAAAGTTTTGACGAGTATCACGTGGAACACTTGTAATACCGATGTGTTGTGATTTAGCTCGTTTCGGTCTAAAACAGCTTGTTTCGTTGTATTAAGCAAGAATACATGCTTTTCGCGCAGTTATAAGAGAAAAAGTTTTGACGCGTATCAGAGGAACACTTGTAAAACCGATGTGTTCAGATTTAGCTCGTTTCGGTCTAAAACAGCTTGTTTCGCTGTATTAAGCAGGAATACATGCTTTTCGCGCAGTTATAAGAGAAAAAGTTTTGACGGCATGTCACAGGGACACTTGTAAAACCGATGTGTTCAGATTTAGCTCGTTTCGGTCTAAAACAGCTTGTTTCGTTGTATTAAGCACGAATACATGCTTTTCGCGCAGTTATAAGAGAAAAAGTTTTGACGCGTATCAGAGGAACACTTGTAAAACCGATGTGTTGTGATTTAGCTCGTTTCGGTCTAAAACAGCTTGTTTCGTTGTATTAAGCAAGAATACATGCTTTTCGCGCAGTTATAAGAGAAAAAGTTTTGACGCATGTCACAGGGACACTTGTAAAACCGATGTGTTCAGATTTAGCTCGTTTCGGTCTAAAACAGCTTGTTTCGTTGTATTAAGCACGAATACATGCTTTTCGCGCAGTTATAAGAGAAAAAGTTTTGACGCGTATCACGATGGACACTTGTAAAACCGATGTGTTCAGATTTAGCTCGTTTCGGTCTAAAACAGCTTGTTTCGTTGTATTAAGCACGAATACATGCTTTTCGCGCAGTTATAAGAGAAAAAGTTTTGACGCGTATCAGAGGAACACTTGTAAAACCGATGTGTTGTGATTTAGCTCGTTTCGGTCTAAAACAGCTTGTTTCGCTGTATTAAGCAAGAATACATGCTTTTCGCGCAGTTATAAGAGAAAAAGTTTTGACGCGTATCACAGGGACACTTGTAAAACCGATGTGTTCAGATTTAGCTCGTTTCGGTCTAAAACAGCTTGTTTCGTTGTATTAAGCACGAATACATGCTTTTCGCGCAGTTATAAGAAGAAAAAGTTTTGACGCGTATCAGAGGACACTTGTAAAACCGATGTGTTGTGATTTAGCTCGTTTCGGTCTAAAACAGCTTGTTTCGCTGTATTAAGCAAGAATACATGCTTTTCGCGCAGTTATAAGAGAAAAAGTTTTGACGCGTATCAGAGGAACACTTGTAAAACCGATGTGTTCAGATTTAGCTCGTTTCGGTCTAAAACAGCTTGTTTCGCTGTATTAAGCAAGAATACATGCTTTTCGCGCAGTTATAAGAGAAAAAGTTTTGACGCGTATCAGAGGACACTTGTAAAACCGATGTGTTGTGATTTAGCTCGTTTCGGTCTAAAACAGCTTGTTTCGTTGTATTAAGCAAGAATACATGCTTTTCGCGCAGTTATAAGAGAAAAAGTTTTGACGCGTATCAGAGGAACACTTGTAAAACCGATGTGTTCAGATTTAGCTCGTTTCGGTCTAAAACAGCTTGTTTCGTTGTATTAAGCACGAATACATGCTTTTCGCGCAGTTATAAGAGAAAAAGTTTTGACGCGTATCAGAGGAACACTTGTAAAACCGATGTGTTGTGATTTAGCTCGTTTCGGTCTAAAACAGCTTGTTTCGCTGTATTAAGCAAGAATACATGCTTTTCGCGCAGTTATAAGAGAAAAAGTTTTGACGCGTATCACAGGGACACTTGTAAAACCGATGTGTTGTGATTTAGCTCGTTTCGGTCTAAAACAGCTTGTTTCGTTGTATTAAGCAAGAATACATGCTTTTCGCGCAGTTATAAGAGAAAAAGTTTTGACGCGTATCAGAGGAACACTTGTAAAACCGATGTGTGTCAGATTTAGCTCGTTTCGGTCTAAAACAGCTTGTTTCGTTGTATTAAGCAAGAATACATGCTTTTCGCGCAGTTATAAGAGAAAAAGTTTTGACGAGTATCACGTGGAACACTTGTAATACCGATGTGTTGTGATTTAGCTCGTTTCGGTCTAAAACAGCTTGTTTCGTTGTATTAAGCAAGAATACATGCTTTTCGCGCAGTTATAAGAGAAAAAGTTTTGACGCGTATCAGAGGAACACTTGTAAAACCGATGTGTTGAGATTTAGCTCGTTTCGGTCTAAAACAGCTTGTTTCGTTGTATTAAGCAAGAATACATGCTTTTCGCGCAGTTATAAGAGAAAAAGTTTTGACGCGTATCAGAGGAACACTTGTAAAACCGATGTGTTGTGATTTAGCTCGTTTCGGTCTAAAACAGCTTGTTTCGCTGTATTAAGCAAGAATACATGCTTTTCGCGCAGTTATAAGAGAAAAAGTTTTGACGCTGTCACAGGGACACTTGTAAAACCGATGTGTTCAGATTTAGCTCGTTTCGGTCTAAAACAGCTTGTTTCGTTGTATTAAGCACGAATACATGCTTTTCGCGCAGTTATAAGAGAAAAAGTTTTGACGCGTATCAGAGGACACTTGTAAAACCGATGTGTTGTGATTTAGCTCGTTTCGGTCTAAAACAGCTTGTTTCGTTGTATTAAGCAAGAATACATGCTTTTCGCGCAGTTATAAGAGAAAAAGTTTTGACGCGTATCACATGGACACTTGTAAAACCGATGTGTTGTGATTTAGCTCGTTTCGGTCTAAAACAGCTTGTTTCGCTGTATTAAGCAAGAATACATGCTTTTCGCGCAGTTATAAGAGAAAAAGTTTTGACGAGTATCACGTGGAACACTTGTAAAACCGATGTGTTGTGATTTAGCTCGTTTCGGTCTAAAACAGCTTGTTTCGTTGTATTAAGCAAGAATACATGCTTTTCGCGCAGTTATAAGAGAAAAAGTTTTGACGCGTATCAGAGGAACACTTGTAAAACCGATGTGTTCAGATTTAGCTCGTTTCGGTCTAAAACAGCTTGTTTCGTTGTATTAAGCACGAATACATGCTTTTCGCGCAGTTATAAGAGAAAAAGTTTTGACGCGTATCAGAGGAACACTTGTAAAACCGATGTGTTGTGATTTAGCTCGTTTCGGTCTAAAACAGCTTGTTTCGCTGTATTAAGCAGGAATACATGCTTTTCGCGCAGTTATAAGAGAAAAAGTTTTAGACGCATGTCACAGAGGACACTTGTAAAACCGATGTGTTCAGATTTAGCTCGTTTCGGTCTAAAACAGCTTGTTTCGTTGTATTAAGCACGAATACATGCTTTTCGCGCAGTTATAAGAGAAAAAGTTTTGACGCGTATCAGAGGAACACTTGTAAAACCGATGTGTTGTGATTTAGCTCGTTTCGGTCTAAAACAGCTTGTTTCGTTGTATTAAGCAAGAATACATGCTTTTCGCGCAGTTATAAGAGAAAAAGTTTTGACGCATGTCACAGGGACACTTGTAAAACCGATGTGTTCAGATTTAGCTCGTTTCGGTCTAAAACAGCTTGTTTCGTTGTATTAAGCACGAATACATGCTTTTCGCGCAGTTATAAGAGAAAAAGTTTTGACGCGTATCACATGGACACTTGTAAAACCGATGTGTTCAGATTTAGCTCGTTTCGGTCTAAAACAGCTTGTTTCGTTGTATTAAGCACGAATACATGCTTTTCGCGCAGTTATAAGAGAAAAAGTTTTGACGCGTATCAGAGGAACACTTGTAAAACCGATGTGTTGTGATTTAGCTCGTTTCGGTCTAAAACAGCTTGTTTCGCTGTATTAAGCAAGAATACATGCTTTTCGCGCAGTTATAAGAGAAAAAGTTTTGACGCGTATCAGAGGAACACTTGTAAAACCGATGTGTTCAGATTTAGCTCGTTTCGGTCTAAAACAGCTTGTTTCGTTGTATTAAGCACGAATACATGCTTTTCGCGCAGTTATAAGAGAAAAAGTTTTGACGCGTATCAGAGGAACACTTGTAAAACCGATGTGTTGTGATTTAGCTCGTTTCGGTCTAAAACAGCTTGTTTCGCTGTATTAAGCAAGAATACATGCTTTTCGCGCAGTTATAAGAGAAAAAGTTTTGACGCGTGTCACAGGGACACTTGTAAAACCGATGTGTTCAGATTTAGCTCGTTTCGGTCTAAAACAGCTTGTTTCGTTGTATTAAGCACAGAATACATGCTTTTCGCGCAGTTATAAGAGAAAAAGTTTTGACGCGTATCAGAGGAACACTTGTAAAACCGATGTGTTGTGATTTAGCTCGTTTCGGTCTAAAACAGCTTGTTTCGCTGTATTAAGCAAGAATACATGCTTTTCGCGCAGTTATAAGAGAAAAAGTTTTGACGCGTATCACGTGGAACACTTGTAAAACCGATGTGTTCAGATTTACCTCTTTTCGGTCTAAAACAGCTTGTTTCGTTGTATTAAGCACGAATACATGCTTTTCGCGCAGTTATAAGAGAAAAAGTTTTGACGCGTATCAGATGGAACACTTGTAAAACCGATGTGTTCAGATTTAGCTCGTTTCGGTCTAAAACAGCTTGTTTCGTTGTATTAAGCACGAATACATGCTTTTCGCGCAGTTATAAGAGAAAAAGTTTTGACGCGTATCAGAGGAACACTTGTAAAACCGATGTGTTGTGATTTAGCTCGTTTCGGTCTAAAACAGCTTGTTTCGCTGTATTAAGCAAGAATACATGCTTTTCGCGCAGTTATAAGAGAAAAAGTTTTGACGGCATGTCACAGGGACACTTGTAAAACCGATGTGTTCAGATTTAGCTCGTTTCGGTCTAAAACAGCTTGTTTCGTTGTATTAAGCACGAATACATGCTTTTCGCGCAGTTATAAGAGAAAAAAGTTTTGACGCGTATCAGAGGACACTTGTAAAACCGATGTGTTCAGATTTAGCTCGTTTCGGTCTAAAACAGCTTGTTTCGTTGTATTAAGCACGAATACATGCTTTTCGCGCAGTTATAAGAGAAAAAGTTTTGACGCGTATCACATGGACACTTGTAAAACCGATGTGTTCAGATTTAGCTCGTTTCGGTCTAAAACAGCTTGTTTCGCTGTATTAAGCAAGAATACATGCTTTTCGCGCAGTTATAAGAGAAAAAGTTTTGACGCGTATCACGAGGAACACTTGTAAAACCGATGTGTTGTGATTTAGCTCGTTTCGGTCTAAAACAGCTTGTTTCGTTGTATTAAGCAAGAATACATGCTTTTCGCGCAGTTATAAGAGAAAAAGTTTTGACGCGTATCAGAGGAACACTTGTAAAACCGATGTGTTCAGATTTAGCTCGTTTCGGTCTAAAACAGCTTGTTTCGTTGTATTAAGCACGAATACATGCTTTTCGCGCAGTTATAAGAGAAAAAGTTTTGACGCGTATCAGAGGAACACTTGTAAAACCGATGTGTTGTGATTTAGCTCGTTTCGGTCTAAAACAGCTTGTTTCGCTGTATTAAGCAGGAATACATGCTTTTCGCGCAGTTATAAGAGAAAAAGTTTTAAAGGCATGTCACAGGGACACTTGTAAAACCGATGTGTTCAGATTTAGCTCATTTCGGTCTAAAACAGCTTGTTTCGTTGTATTAAGCACGAATACATGCTTTTCGCGCAGTTATAAGAGAAAAAGTTTTGACGCGTATCAGAGGAACACTTGTAAAACCGATGTGTTAGTGATTTAGCTCGTTTCGGTCTAAAACAGCTTGTTTCGTTGTATTAAGCAAGAATACATGCTTTTCGCGCAGTTATAAGAGAAAAAGTTTTGACGCTGTATCAGAGGACACTTGTAAAACCGATGTGTTCAGATTTAGCTCGTTTCGGTCTAAAACAGCTTGTTTCGTTGTATTAAGCACGAATACATGCTTTTCGCGCAGTTATAAGAGAAAAAGTTTTGACGCGTATCAGATGGACACTTGTAAAACCGATGTGTTCAGATTTAGCTCGTTTCGGTCTAAAACAGCTTGTTTCGTTGTATTAAGCACGAATACATGCTTTTCGCGCAGTTATAAGAGAAAAAGTTTTGACGCGTATCACATGGACACTTGTAAAACCGATGTGTTCAGATTTAGCTCGTTTCGGTCTAAAACAGCTTGTTTCGCTGTATTAAGCAAGAATACATGCTTTTCGCGCAGTTATAAGAGAAAAAGTTTTGACGCGTATCAGAGGAACACTTGTAAAACCGATGTGTTGTGATTTAGCTCGTTTCGGTCTAAAACAGCTTGTTTCGTTGTATTAAGCAAGAATACATGCTTTTCGCGCAGTTATAAGAGAAAAAGTTTTGACGCGTATCAGAGGAACACTTGTAAAACCGATGTGTTCAGATTTAGCTCGTTTCGGTCTAAAACAGCTTGTTTCGTTGTATTAAGCACGAATACATGCTTTTCGCGCAGTTATAAGAGAAAAAGTTTTGACGCGTATCAGAGGAACACTTGTAAAACCGATGTGTTGTGATTTAGCTCGTTTCGGTCTAAAACAGCTTGTTTCGCTGTATTAAGCAGGAATACATGCTTTTCGCGCAGTTATAAGAGAAAAAGTTTTGACGGCATGTCACAGGGACACTTGTAAAACCGATGTGTTCAGATTTAGCTCGTTTCGGTCTAAAACAGCTTGTTTCGTTGTATTAAGCACGAATACATGCTTTTCGCGCAGTTATAAGAGAAAAAGTTTTGACGCGTATCAGAGGAACACTTGTAAAACCGATGTGTTGTGATTTAGCTCGTTTCGGTCTAAAACAGCTTGTTTCGTTGTATTAAGCAAGAATACATGCTTTTCGCGCAGTTATAAGAGAAAAAGTTTTGACGCGTATCAGAGGACACTTGTAAAACCGATGTGTTCAGATTTAGCTCGTTTCGGTCTAAAACAGCTTGTTTCGTTGTATTAAGCAAGAATACATGCTTTTCGCGCAGTTATAAGAGAAAAAGTTTTGACGCGTATCACATGGACACTTGTAAAACCGATGTGTTCAGATTTAGCTCGTTTCGGTCTAAAACAGCTTGTTTCGTTGTATTAAGCACGAATACATGCTTTTCGCGCAGTTATAAGAGAAAAAGTTTTGACGCGTATCAGAGGAACACTTGTAAAACCGATGTGTTGTGATTTAGCTCGTTTCGGTCTAAAACAGCTTGTTTCGCTGTATTAAGCAAGAATACATGCTTTTCGCGCAGTTATAAGAGAAAAAGTTTTGACGCGTGTCACAGGGACACTTGTAAAACCGATGTGTTCAGATTTAGCTCGTTTCGGTCTAAAACAGCTTGTTTCGTTGTATTAAGCACGAATACATGCTTTTCGCGCAGTTATAAGAGAAAAAGTTTTGACGCGTATCAGAGGACACTTGTAAAACCGATGTGTTGTGATTTAGCTCGTTTCGGTCTAAAACAGCTTGTTTCGTTGTATTAAGCAAGAATACATGCTTTTCGCGCAGTTATAAGAGAAAAAGTTTTGACGCGTATCAGAGGAACACTTGTAAAACCGATGTGTTCAGATTTAGCTCGTTTCGGTCTAAAACAGCTTGTTTCGTTGTATTAAGCACGAATACATGCTTTTCGCGCAGTTATAAGAGAAAAAGTTTTGACGCGTATCAGAGGAACACTTGTAAAACCGATGTGTTGTGATTTAGCTCGTTTCGGTCTAAAACAGCTTGTTTCGCTGTATTAAGCAAGAATACATGCTTTTCGCGCAGTTATAAGAGAAAAAGTTTTGACGCGTGTCACAGGGACACTTGTAAAACCGATGTGTTCAGATTTAGCTCGTTTCGGTCTAAAACAGCTTGTTTCGTTGTATTAAGCACAGAATACATGCTTTTCGCGCAGTTATAAGAGAAAAAGTTTTGACGCGTATCAGAGGAACACTTGTAAAACCGATGTGTTGTGATTTAGCTCGTTTCGGTCTAAAACAGCTTGTTTCGTTGTATTAAGCAAGAATACATGCTTTTCGCGCAGTTATAAGAGAAAAAGTTTTGACGCGTGTCACAGGGACACTTGTAAAACCGATGTGTTCAGATTTAGCTCGTTTCGGTCTAAAACAGCTTGTTTCGTTGTATTAAGCACGAATACATGCTTTTCGCGCAGTTATAAGAGAAAAAGTTTTGACGCGTATCACATGGACACTTGTAAAACCGATGTGTTCAGATTTAGCTCGTTTCGGTCTAAAACAGCTTGTTTCGTTGTATTAAGCACGAATACATGCTTTTCGCGCAGTTATAAGAGAAAAAGTTTTGACGCGTATCAGAGGAACACTTGTAAAACCGATGTGTTGTGATTTAGCTCGTTTCGGTCTAAAACAGCTTGTTTCGCTGTATTAAGCAAGAATACATGCTTTTCGCGCAGTTATAAGAGAAAAAGTTTTGACGCGTGTCACAGGGACACTTGTAAAACCGATGTGTTCAGATTTAGCTCGTTTCGGTCTAAAACAGCTTGTTTCGTTGTATTAAGCACGAATACATGCTTTTCGCGCAGTTATAAGAAGAAAAAGTTTTGACGCGTATCAGAGGAGACACTTGTAAAACCGATGTGTTGTGATTTAGCTCGTTTCGGTCTAAAACAGCTTGTTTCGTTGTATTAAGCAAGAATACATGCTTTTCGCGCAGTTATAAGAGAAAAAGTTTTGACGCGTATCAGAGGAACACTTGTAAAACCGATGTGTTCAGATTTAGCTCGTTTCGGTCTAAAACAGCTTGTTTCGTTGTATTAAGCACGAATACATGCTTTTCGCGCAGTTATAAGAGAAAAAGTTTTGACGCGTATCAGAGGAACACTTGTAAAACCGATGTGTTGTGATTTAGCTCGTTTCGGTCTAAAACAGCTTGTTTCGCTGTATTAAGCAAGAATACATGCTTTTCGCGCAGTTATAAGAGAAAAAGTTTTGACGCGTGTCACAGGGACACTTGTAAAACCGATGTGTTCAGATTTAGCTCGTTTCGGTCTAAAACAGCTTGTTTCGTTGTATTAAGCACAGAATACATGCTTTTCGCGCAGTTATAAGAGAAAAAGTTTTGACGCGTATCAGAGGAACACTTGTAAAACCGATGTGTTGTGATTTAGCTCGTTTCGGTCTAAAACAGCTTGTTTCGCTGTATTAAGCAAGAATACATGCTTTTCGCGCAGTTATAAGAGAAAAAGTTTTGACGCGTATCAGAGGAACACTTGTAAAACCGATGTGTTCAGATTTACCTCTTTTCGGACTAAAACAGCTTGTTTCGTTGTATTAAGCACGAATACATGCTTTTCGCGCAGTTATAAGAGAAAAAGTTTTGACGCGTATCACATGGACACTTGTAAAACCGATGTGTTCAGATTTAGCTCGTTTCGGTCTAAAACAGCTTGTTTCGTTGTATTAAGCACGAATACATGCTTTTCGCGCAGTTATAAGAGAAAAAGTTTTGACGCGTATCAGAGGAACACTTGTAAAACCGATGTGTTGTGATTTAGCTCGTTTCGGTCTAAAACAGCTTGTTTCGCTGTATTAAGCAAGAATACATGCTTTTCGCGCAGTTATAAGAGAAAAAGTTTTGACGCGTATCACAGGGACACTTGTAAAACCGATGTGTTCAGATTTAGCTCGTTTCGGTCTAAAACAGCTTGTTTCGTTGTATTAAGCACGAATACATGCTTTACGCGCAGTTATAGAGAAAAAGTTTTGACGCGTATCAGAGGAACACTTGTAAAACCGATGTGTTGTGATTTAGCTCGTTTCGGTCTAAAACAGCTTGTTTCGCTGTATTAAGCAAGAATACATGCTTTTCGCGCAGTTATAAGAGAAAAAGTTTTGACGCGTATCAGAGGAACACTTGTAAAACCGATGTGTTGTGATTTAGCTCGTTTCGGTCTAAAACAGCTTGTTTCGCTGTATTAAGCAAGAATACATGCTTTTCGCGCAGTTATAAGAGAAAAAGTTTTGACGCGTATCAGAGGAACACTTGTAAAACCGATGTGTTCAGATTTAGCTCGTTTCGGTCTAAAACAGCTTGTTTCGTTGTATTAAGCACGAATACATGCTTTACGCGCAGTTATAGAGAGAAAAAGTTTTGACGCGTATCAGAGAGACACTTGTAAAACCGATGTGTTGTGATTTAGCTCGTTTCGGTCTAAAACAGCTTGTTTCGTTGTATTAAGCACGAATACATGCTTTTCGCGCAGTTATAAGAGAAAAAGTTTTGACGCGTATCAGAGGAACACTTGTAAAACCGATGTGTTATGATTTAGCTCGTTTCGGTCTAAAACAGCTTGTTTCGTTGTATTAAGCAAGAATACATGCTTTTCGCGCAGTTATAAGAGAAAAAGTTTTGACGCGTATCACAGGGACACTTGTAAAACCGATGTGTTCAGATTTAGCTCGTTTCGGTCTAAAACAGCTTGTTTCGTTGTATTAAGCACGAATACATGCTTTTCGCGCAGTTATAAGAGAAAAAGTTTTGACGCGTATCAGAGGAACACTTGTAAAACCGATGTGTTGTGATTTAGCTCGTTTCGGTCTAAAACAGCTTGTTTCGCTGTATTAAGCAAGAATACATGCTTTTCGCGCAGTTATAAGAGAAAAAGTTTTGACGCGTATCACGAGGAACACTTGTAAAACCGATGTGTTGAGATTTAGCTCGTTTCGGTCTAAAACAGCTTGTTTCGCTGTATTAAGCAAGAATACATGCTTTTCGCGCAGTTATAAGAGAAAAAGTTTTGACGCGTATCAGAGGAACACTTGTAAAACCGATGTGTTGTGATTTAGCTCGTTTCGGTCTAAAACAGCTTGTTTCGTTGTATTAAGCAAGAATACATGCTTTTCGCGCAGTTATAAGAGAAAAAGTTTTGACGCGTATCAGAGGAACACTTGTAAAACCGATGTGTTATGATTTAGCTCGTTTCGGTCTAAAACAGCTTGTTTCGTTGTATTAAGCACGAATACATGCTTTTCGCGCAGTTATAAGAGAAAAAGTTTTGACGCGTATCAGAGGAACACTTGTAAAACCGATGTGTTGTGATTTAGCTCGTTTCGGTCTAAAACAGCTTGTTTCGTTGTATTAAGCAAGAATACATGCTTTTCGCGCAGTTATAAGAGAAAAAGTTTTGACGCGTATCACGGGACACTTGTAAAACCGATGTGTTCAGATTTAGCTCGTTTCGGTCTAAAACAGCTTGTTTCGTTGTATTAAGCAAGAATACATGCTTTTCGCGCAGTTATAAGAGAAAAAGTTTTGACGCGTATCAGAGGAACACTTGTAAAACCGATGTGTTGTGATTTAGCTCGTTTCGGTCTAAAACAGCTTGTTTCGTTGTATTAAGCAAGAATACATGCTTTTCGCGCAGTTATAAGAGAAAAAGTTTTGACGCGTATCAGAGGAACACTTGTAAAACCGATGTGTTGTGATTTAGCTCGTTTCGGTCTAAAACAGCTTGTTTCGCTGTATTAAGCAAGAATACATGCTTTTCGCGCAGTTATAAGAGAAAAAGTTTTGACGCGTATCACAGGGACACTTGTAAAACCGATGTGTTCAGATTTAGCTCGTTTCGGTCTAAAACAGCTTGTTTCGTTGTATTAAGCACGAATACATGCTTTTCGCGCAGTTATAAGAGAAAAAGTTTTGACGCGTATCAGAGGAACACTTGTAAAACCGATGTGTTGTGATTTAGCTCGTTTCGGTCTAAAACAGCTTGTTTCGTTGTATTAAGCACGAATACATGCTTTTCGCGCAGTTATAAGAGAAAAAGTTTTGACGCGTATCAGAGGAACACTTGTAAAACCGATGTGTTGTGATTTAGCTCGTTTCGGTCTAAAACAGCTTGTTTCGTTGTATTAAGCAAGAATACATGCTTTTCGCGCAGTTATAAGAGAAAAAGTTTTGACGCGTATCAGAGGAACACTTGTAAAACCGATGTGTTGAGATTTAGCTCGTTTCGGTCTAAAACAGCTTGTTTCGCTGTATTAAGCAAGAATACATGCTTTTCGCGCAGTTATAAGAGAAAAAGTTTTGACGCGTATCAGAGGAACACTTGTAAAACCGATGTGTTGTGATTTAGCTCGTTTCGGTCTAAAACAGCTTGTTTCGCTGTATTAAGCAAGAATACATGCTTTTCGCGCAGTTATAAGAGAAAAAGTTTTGACGCGTATCAGAGGAACACTTGTAAAACCGATGTGTTCAGATTTAGCTCGTTTCGGTCTAAAACAGCTTGTTTCGCTGTATTAAGCACGAATACATGCTTTTCGCGCAGTTATAAGAGAAAAAGTTTTGACGCGTATCAGAGGAACACTTGTAAAACCGATGTGTTGTGATTTAGCTCGTTTCGGTCTAAAACAGCTTGTTTCGTTGTATTAAGCAAGAATACATGCTTTTCGCGCAGTTATAAGAGAAAAAGTTTTGACGCGTATCACGAGGAACACTTGTAAAACCGATGTGTTGTGATTTAGCTCGTTTCGGTCTAAAACAGCTTGTTTCGCTGTATTAAGCAAGAATACATGCTTTTCGCGCAGTTATAAGAGAAAAAGTTTTGACGCGTATCAGAGGAACACTTGTAAAACCGATGTGTTGTGATTTAGCTCGTTTCGGTCTAAAACAGCTTGTTTCGCTGTATTAAGCAAGAATACATGCTTTTCGCGCAGTTATAAGAGAAAAAGTTTTGACGCGTATCACAGGGACACTTGTAAAACCGATGTGTTCAGATTTAGCTCGTTTCGGTCTAAAACAGCTTGTTTCGTTGTATTAAGCACGAATACATGCTTTTCGCGCAGTTATAAGAGAAAAAGTTTTGACGCGTATCAGAGGAACACTTGTAAAACCGATGTGTTGTGATTTAGCTCGTTTCGGTCTAAAACAGCTTGTTTCGTTGTATTAAGCACGAATACATGCTTTTCGCGCAGTTATAAGAGAAAAAGTTTTGACGCGTATCAGAGGAACACTTGTAAAACCGATGTGTTGTGATTTAGCTCGTTTCGGTCTAAAACAGCTTGTTTCGCTGTATTAAGCAAGAATACATGCTTTTCGCGCAGTTATAAGAGAAAAAGTTTTGACGCGTATCACAGGGACACTTGTAAAACCGATGTGTTCAGATTTAGCTCGTTTCGGTCTAAAACAGCTTGTTTCGTTGTATTAAGCACGAATACATGCTTTTCGCGCAGTTATAAGAGAAAAAGTTTTGACGCGTATCAGAGGAACACTTGTAAAACCGATGTGTTGTGATTTAGCTCGTTTCGGTCTAAAACAGCTTGTTTCGTTGTATTAAGCAAGAATACATGCTTTTCGCGCAGTTATAAGAGAAAAAGTTTTGACGCGTATCAGAGGAACACTTGTAAAACCGATGTGTTGTGATTTAGCTCGTTTCGGTCTAAAACAGCTTGTTTCGCTGTATTAAGCAAGAATACATGCTTTTCGCGCAGTTATAAGAGAAAAAGTTTTGACGCGTATCACGTGGACACTTGTAAAACCGATGTGTTCAGATTTAGCTCGTTTCGGTCTAAAACAGCTTGTTTCGTTGTATTAAGCACGAATACATGCTTTTCGCGCAGTTATAAGAGAAAAAGTTTTGACGCGTATCAGAGGAACACTTGTAAAACCGATGTGTTGTGATTTAGCTCGTTTCGGTCTAAAACAGCTTGTTTCGCTGTATTAAGCAAGAATACATGCTTTTCGCGCAGTTATAAGAGAAAAAGTTTTGACGCGTATCACGAGGAACACTTGTAAAACCGATGTGTTGTGATTTAGCTCGTTTCGGTCTAAAACAGCTTGTTTCGCTGTATTAAGCAAGAATACATGCTTTTCGCGCAGTTATAAGAGAAAAAGTTTTGACGCGTATCAGAGGAACACTTGTAAAACCGATGTGTTGTGATTTAGCTCGTTTCGGTCTAAAACAGCTTGTTTCGCTGTATTAAGCAAGAATACATGCTTTTCGCGCAGTTATAAGAGAAAAAGTTTTGACGCGTATCAGAGGAACACTTGTAAAACCGATGTGTTGTGATTTAGCTCGTTTCGGTCTAAAACAGCTTGTTTCGTTGTATTAAGCAAGAATACATGCTTTTCGCGCAGTTATAAGAGAAAAAGTTTTGACGCGTATCAGAGGAACACTTGTAAAACCGATGTGTTGTGATTTAGCTCGTTTCGGTCTAAAACAGCTTGTTTCGTTGTATTAAGCAAGAATACATGCTTTTCGCGCAGTTATAAGAGAAAAAGTTTTGACGCGTATCAGAGGAACACTTGTAAAACCGATGTGTTATGATTTAGCTCGTTTCGGTCTAAAACAGCTTGTTTCGTTGTATTAAGCAAGAATACATGCTTTTCGCGCAGTTATAAGAGAAAAAGTTTTGACGCGTATCAGAGGACACTTGTAAAACCGATGTGTTGTGATTTAGCTCGTTTCGGTCTAAAACAGCTTGTTTCGTTGTATTAAGCACGAATACATGCTTTTCGCGCAGTTATAAGAGAAAAAGTTTTGACGCGTATCACGAGGAACACTTGTAAAACCGATGTGTTGTGATTTAGCTCGTTTCGGTCTAAAACAGCTTGTTTCGCTGTATTAAGCAAGAATACATGCTTTTCGCGCAGTTATAAGAGAAAAAGTTTTGACGCGTATCAGAGGAACACTTGTAAAACCGATGTGTTGTGATTTAGCTCGTTTCGGTCTAAAACAGCTTGTTTCGTTGTATTAAGCAAGAATACATGCTTTTCGCGCAGTTATAAGAGAAAAAGTTTTGACGCGTATCAGAGGACACTTGTAAAACCGATGTGTTGTGATTTAGCTCGTTTCGGTCTAAAACAGCTTGTTTCGTTGTATTAAGCACGAATACATGCTTTTCGCGCAGTTATAAGAGAAAAAGTTTTGACGCGTATCAGAGGAACACTTGTAAAACCGATGTGTTGTGATTTAGCTCGTTTCGGTCTAAAACAGCTTGTTTCGCTGTATTAAGCAAGAATACATGCTTTTCGCGCAGTTATAAGAGAAAAAGTTTTGACGCGTATCAGAGGACACTTGTAAAACCGATGTGTTGAGATTTAGCTCGTTTCGGTCTAAAACAGCTTGTTTCGTTGTATTAAGCAAGAATACATGCTTTTCGCGCAGTTATAAGAGAAAAAGTTTTGACGCGTATCAGAGGAACACTTGTAAAACCGATGTGTTCAGATTTAGCTCGTTTCGGTCTAAAACAGCTTGTTTCGTTGTATTAAGCACGAATACATGCTTTTCGCGCAGTTATAAGAGAAAAAGTTTTGACGCGTATCACGAGGAACACTTGTAAAACCGATGTGTTGTGATTTAGCTCGTTTCGGTCTAAAACAGCTTGTTTCGTTGTATTAAGCAAGAATACATGCTTTTCGCGCAGTTATAAGAGAAAAAGTTTTGACGCGTATCAGAGGAACACTTGTAAAACCGATGTGTTCAGATTTAACTCTTTTCGGACTAAAACAGCTTGTTTCGTTGTATTAAGCACGAATACATGCTTTTCGCGCAGTTATAAGAGAAAAAGTTTTGACGCGTATCACATGGACACTTGGAAAACCGATGTGTTCAGATTTAGCTCGTTTCGGTCTAAAACAGCTTGTTTCGTTGTATTAAGCACGAATACATGCTTTTCGCGCAGTTATAAGAGAAAAAGTTTTGACGCGTATCAGAGGAACACTTGTAAAACCGATGTGTTGTGATTTAGCTCGTTTCGGTCTAAAACAGCTTGTTTCGCTGTATTAAGCAAGAATACATGCTTTTCGCGCAGTTATAAGAGAAAAAGTTTTGACGCGTGTCACAGGGACACTTGTAAAACCGATGTGTTCAGATTTAGCTCGTTTCGGTCTAAAACAGCTTGTTTCGTTGTATTAAGCACGAATACATGCTTTTCGCGCAGTTATAAGAGAAAAAGTTTTGACGCGTATCAGAGGAACACTTGTAAAACCGATGTGTTGTGATTTAGCTCGTTTCGGTCTAAAACAGCTTGTTTCGCTGTATTAAGCAAGAATACATGCTTTTCGCGCAGTTATAAGAGAAAAAGTTTTGACGCGTATCACGAGGAACACTTGTAAAACCGATGTGTTCAGATTTAGCTCGTTTCGGTCTAAAACAGCTTGTTTCGCTGTATTAAGCACGAATACATGCTTTTCGCGCAGTTATAAGAGAAAAAGTTTTGACGCGTATCAGAGGAACACTTGTAAAACCGATGTGTTGTGATTTAGCTCGTTTCGGTCTAAAACAGCTTGTTTCGCTGTATTAAGCACGAATACATGCTTTTCGCGCAGTTATAAGAGAAAAAGTTTTGACGCGTATCAGAGGAACACTTGTAAAACCGATGTGTTGTGATTTAGCTCGTTTCGGTCTAAAACAGCTTGTTTCGCTGTATTAAGCAAGAATACATGCTTTTCGCGCAGTTATAAGAGAAAAAGTTTTGACGCGTATCACGAGGAACACTTGTAAAACCGATGTGTTGTGATTTAGCTCGTTTCGGTCTAAAACAGCTTGTTTCGTTGTATTAAGCAAGAATACATGCTTTTCGCGCAGTTATAAGAGAAAAAGTTTTGACGCGTATCAGAGGAACACTTGTAAAACCGATGTGTTGTGATTTAGCTCGTTTCGGTCTAAAACAGCTTGTTTCGCTGTATTAAGCAAGAATACATGCTTTTCGCGCAGTTATAAGAGAAAAAGTTTTGACGCGTATCAGAGGAACACTTGTAAAACCGATGTGTTGTGATTTAGCTCGTTTCGGTCTAAAACAGCTTGTTTCGTTGTATTAAGCACGAATACATGCTTTTCGCGCAGTTATAAGAGAAAAAGTTTTGACGCGTATCAGAGGAACACTTGTAAAACCGATGTGTTGTGATTTAGCTCGTTTCGGTCTAAAACAGCTTGTTTCGTTGTATTAAGCACGAATACATGCTTTTCGCGCAGTTATAAGAGAAAAAGTTTTGACGCGTATCAGAGGAACACTTGTAAAACCGATGTGTTGTGATTTAGCTCGTTTCGGTCTAAAACAGCTTGTTTCGTTGTATTAAGCAAGAATACATGCTTTTCGCGCAGTTATAAGAGAAAAAGTTTTGACGCGTATCACGATGGACACTTGTAAAACCGATGTGTTCAGATTTAGCTCGTTTCGGTCTAAAACAGCTTGTTTCGTTGTATTAAGCAAGAATACATGCTTTTCGCGCAGTTATAAGAGAAAAAGTTTTGACGCGTATCAGAGGAACACTTGTAAAACCGATGTGTTGTGATTTAGCTCGTTTCGGTCTAAAACAGCTTGTTTCGCTGTATTAAGCAAGAATACATGCTTTTCGCGCAGTTATAAGAGAAAAAGTTTTGACGCGTATCACAGGGACACTTGTAAAACCGATGTGTTCAGATTTAGCTCGTTTCGGTCTAAAACAGCTTGTTTCGTTGTATTAAGCACGAATACATGCTTTTCGCGCAGTTATAAGAGAAAAAGTTTTGACGCGTATCAGAGGAGACACTTGTAAAACCGATGTGTTGTGATTTAGCTCGTTTCGGTCTAAAACAGCTTGTTTCGCTGTATTAAGCAAGAATACATGCTTTTCGCGCAGTTATAAGAGAAAAAGTTTTGACGCGTATCACAGGGACACTTGTAAAACCGATGTGTTCAGATTTAGCTCGTTTCGGTCTAAAACAGCTTGTTTCGTTGTATTAAGCACGAATACATGCTTTTCGCGCAGTTATAAGAGAAAAAGTTTTGACGCGTATCAGAGGAACACTTGTAAAACCGATGTGTTGTGATTTAGCTCGTTTCGGTCTAAAACAGCTTGTTTCGTTGTATTAAGCACGAATACATGCTTTTCGCGCAGTTATAAGAGAAAAAGTTTTGACGCGTATCAGAGGAACACTTGTAAAACCGATGTGTTGTGATTTAGCTCGTTTCGGTCTAAAACAGCTTGTTTCGTTGTATTAAGCAAGAATACATGCTTTTCGCGCAGTTATAAGAGAAAAAGTTTTGACGCGTATCAGAGGAACACTTGTAAAACCGATGTGTTCAGATTTAGCTCTTTTCGGACTAAAACAGCTTGTTTCGTTGTATTAAGCACGAATACATGCTTTTCGCGCAGTTATAAGAGAAAAAGTTTTGACGCGTATCACATGGACACTTGGAAAACCGATGTGTTCAGATCTAGCTCGTTTTGGTCTAAAACAGCTTGTTTCGTTGTATTAAGCACGAATACATGCTTTTCGCGCAGTTATAAGAGAAAAAGTTTTGACGCGTATCAGAGGAACACTTGTAAAACCGATGTGTTGTGATTTAGCTCGTTTCGGTCTAAAACAGCTTGTTTCGCTGTATTAAGCAAGAATACATGCTTTTCGCGCAGTTATAAGAGAAAAAGTTTTGACGCGTATCACAGGGACACTTGTAAAACCGATGTGTTCAGATTTAGCTCGTTTCGGTCTAAAACAGCTTGTTTCGTTGTATTAAGCACGAATACATGCTTTTCGCGCAGTTATAAGAGAAAAAGTTTTGACGCGTATCAGAGGAACACTTGTAAAACCGATGTGTTGTGATTTAGCTCGTTTCGGTCTAAAACAGCTTGTTTCGCTGTATTAAGCAAGAATACATGCTTTTCGCGCAGTTATAAGAGAAAAAGTTTTGACGCGTATCAGAGGAACACTTGTAAAACCGATGTGTTCAGATTTAGCTCGTTTCGGTCTAAAACAGCTTGTTTCGCTGTATTAAGCACGAATACATGCTTTTCGCGCAGTTATAAGAGAAAAAGTTTTGACGCGTATCAGAGGAACACTTGTAAAACCGATGTGTTGTGATTTAGCTCGTTTCGGTCTAAAACAGCTTGTTTCGCTGTATTAAGCAAGAATACATGCTTTTCGCGCAGTTATAAGAGAAAAAGTTTTGACGCGTATCAGAGGAACACTTGTAAAACCGATGTGTTGAGATTTAGCTCGTTTCGGTCTAAAACAGCTTGTTTCGCTGTATTAAGCAAGAATACATGCTTTTCGCGCAGTTATAAGAGAAAAAGTTTTGACGCGTATCACGAGGAACACTTGTAAAACCGATGTGTTCAGATTTAGCTCGTTTCGGTCTAAAACAGCTTGTTTCGTTGTATTAAGCAAGAATACATGCTTTTCGCGCAGTTATAAGAGAAAAAGTTTTGACGCGTATCAGAGGAACACTTGTAAAACCGATGTGTTGTGATTTAGCTCGTTTCGGTCTAAAACAGCTTGTTTCGCTGTATTAAGCAAGAATACATGCTTTTCGCGCAGTTATAAGAGAAAAAGTTTTGACGCGTATCAGAGGAACACTTGTAAAACCGATGTGTTGTGATTTAGCTCGTTTCGGTCTAAAACAGCTTGTTTCGCTGTATTAAGCACGAATACATGCTTTTCGCGCAGTTATAAGAGAAAAAGTTTTGACGCGTATCAGAGGAACACTTGTAAAACCGATGTGTTGAGATTTAGCTCGTTTCGGTCTAAAACAGCTTGTTTCGTTGTATTAAGCAAGAATACATGCTTTTCGCGCAGTTATAAGAGAAAAAGTTTTGACGCGTATCAGAGGACACTTGTAAAACCGATGTGTTGTGATTTAGCTCGTTTCGGTCTAAAACAGCTTGTTTCGTTGTATTAAGCAAGAATACATGCTTTTCGCGCAGTTATAAGAGAAAAAGTTTTGACGCGTATCACGAGGACACTTGTAAAACCGATGTGTTCAGATTTAGCTCGTTTCGGTCTAAAACAGCTTGTTTCGTTGTATTAAGCAAGAATACATGCTTTTCGCGCAGTTATAAGAGAAAAAGTTTTGACGCGTATCAGAGGAACACTTGTAAAACCGATGTGTTGTGATTTAGCTCGTTTCGGTCTAAAACAGCTTGTTTCGTTGTATTAAGCAAGAATACATGCTTTTCGCGCAGTTATAAGAGAAAAAGTTTTGACGCGTATCAGAGGAACACTTGTAAAACCGATGTGTTGTGATTTAGCTCGTTTCGGTCTAAAACAGCTTGTTTCGCTGTATTAAGCAAGAATACATGCTTTTCGCGCAGTTATAAGAGAAAAAGTTTTGACGCGTATCAGAGGAACACTTGTAAAACCGATGTGTTCAGATTTAGCTCTTTTCGGACTAAAACAGCTTGTTTCGTTGTATTAAGCACGAATACATGCTTTTCGCGCAGTTATAAGAGAAAAAGTTTTGACGCGTATCACATGGACACTTGTAAAACCGATGTGTTCAGATTTAGCTCGTTTCGGTCTAAAACAGCTTGTTTCGTTGTATTAAGCACGAATACATGCTTTTCGCGCAGTTATAAGAGAAAAAGTTTTGACGCGTATCAGAGGAACACTTGTAAAACCGATGTGTTGTGATTTAGCTCGTTTCGGTCTAAAACAGCTTGTTTCGCTGTATTAAGCAAGAATACATGCTTTTCGCGCAGTTATAAGAGAAAAAGTTTTGACGCGTATCACAGGGACACTTGTAAAACCGATGTGTTCAGATTTAGCTCGTTTCGGTCTAAAACAGCTTGTTTCGTTGTATTAAGCAAGAATACATGCTTTTCGCGCAGTTATAAGAGAAAAAGTTTTGACGCGTATCAGAGGAACACTTGTAAAACCGATGTGTTGTGATTTAGCTCGTTTCGGTCTAAAACAGCTTGTTTCGCTGTATTAAGCAAGAATACATGCTTTTCGCGCAGTTATAAGAGAAAAAGTTTTGACGCGTATCACAGGGACACTTGTAAAACCGATGTGTTCAGATTTAGCTCGTTTCGGTCTAAAACAGCTTGTTTCGTTGTATTAAGCACGAATACATGCTTTTCGCGCAGTTATAAGAGAAAAAGTTTTGACGCGTATCAGAGGAACACTTGTAAAACCGATGTGTTGTGATTTAGCTCGTTTCGGTCTAAAACAGCTTGTTTCGCTGTATTAAGCAAGAATACATGCTTTTCGCGCAGTTATAAGAGAAAAAGTTTTGACGCGTATCAGAGGAACACTTGTAAAACCGATGTGTTGTGATTTAGCTCGTTTCGGTCTAAAACAGCTTGTTTCGCTGTATTAAGCAAGAATACATGCTTTTCGCGCAGTTATAAGAGAAAAAGTTTTGACGCGTATCACGAGGAACACTTGTAAAACCGATGTGTTGTGATTTAGCTCGTTTCGGTCTAAAACAGCTTGTTTCGCTGTATTAAGCAAGAATACATGCTTTTCGCGCAGTTATAAGAGAAAAAGTTTTGACGCGTATCAGAGGAGACACTTGTAAAACCGATGTGTTGTGATTTAGCTCGTTTCGGTCTAAAACAGCTTGTTTCGTTGTATTAAGCAAGAATACATGCTTTTCGCGCAGTTATAAGAGAAAAAGTTTTGACGCGTATCAGAGGAACACTTGTAAAACCGATGTGTTGTGATTTAGCTCGTTTCGGTCTAAAACAGCTTGTTTCGCTGTATTAAGCAAGAATACATGCTTTTCGCGCAGTTATAAGAGAAAAAGTTTTGACGCGTATCAGAGGAACACTTGTAAAACCGATGTGTTCAGATTTAGCTCGTTTCGGTCTAAAACAGCTTGTTTCGTTGTATTAAGCAAGAATACATGCTTTTCGCGCAGTTATAAGAGAAAAAGTTTTGACGCGTATCAGAGGAACACTTGTAAAACCGATGTGTTGTGATTTAGCTCGTTTCGGTCTAAAACAGCTTGTTTCGCTGTATTAAGCAAGAATACATGCTTTTCGCGCAGTTATAAGAGAAAAAGTTTTGACGCGTATCAGAGGAACACTTGTAAAACCGATGTGTTGTGATTTAGCTCGTTTCGGTCTAAAACAGCTTGTTTCGTTGTATTAAGCAAGAATACATGCTTTTCGCGCAGTTATAAGAGAAAAAGTTTTGACGCGTATCAGAGGAACACTTGTAAAACCGATGTGTTGTGATTTAGCTCGTTTCGGTCTAAAACAGCTTGTTTCGTTGTATTAAGCAAGAATACATGCTTTTCGCGCAGTTATAAGAGAAAAAGTTTTGACGCGTATCAGAGGAACACTTGTAAAACCGATGTGTTCAGATTTAGCTCGTTTCGGTCTAAAACAGCTTGTTTCGTTGTATTAAGCACGAATACATGCTTTTCGCGCAGTTATAAGAGAAAAAGTTTTGACGCGTATCACGATGGACACTTGTAAAACCGATGTGTTCAGATTTAGCTCGTTTCGGTCTAAAACAGCTTGTTTCGTTGTATTAAGCACGAATACATGCTTTTCGCGCAGTTATAAGAGAAAAAGTTTTGACGCGTATCAGAGGAACACTTGTAAAACCGATGTGTTGTGATTTAGCTCGTTTCGGTCTAAAACAGCTTGTTTCGCTGTATTAAGCAAGAATACATGCTTTTCGCGCAGTTATAAGAGAAAAAGTTTTGACGCGTATCACAGGGACACTTGTAAAACCGATGTGTTCAGATTTAGCTCGTTTCGGTCTAAAACAGCTTGTTTCGTTGTATTAAGCACGAATACATGCTTTTCGCGCAGTTATAAGAGAAAAAGTTTTGACGCGTATCAGAGGAACACTTGTAAAACCGATGTGTTGTGATTTAGCTCGTTTCGGTCTAAAACAGCTTGTTTCGCTGTATTAAGCAAGAATACATGCTTTTCGCGCAGTTATAAGAGAAAAAGTTTTGACGCGTATCAGAGGAACACTTGTAAAACCGATGTGTTGAGATTTAGCTCGTTTCGGTCTAAAACAGCTTGTTTCGTTGTATTAAGCAAGAATACATGCTTTTCGCGCAGTTATAAGAGAAAAAGTTTTGACGCGTATCACAGGGACACTTGTAAAACCGATGTGTTCAGATTTAGCTCGTTTCGGTCTAAAACAGCTTGTTTCGTTGTATTAAGCACGAATACATGCTTTTCGCGCAGTTATAAGAGAAAAAGTTTTGACGCGTATCAGAGGAACACTTGTAAAACCGATGTGTTGTGATTTAGCTCGTTTCGGTCTAAAACAGCTTGTTTCGTTGTATTAAGCACGAATACATGCTTTTCGCGCAGTTATAAGAGAAAAAGTTTTGACGCGTATCAGAGGAACACTTGTAAAACCGATGTGTTGTGATTTAGCTCGTTTCGGTCTAAAACAGCTTGTTTCGCTGTATTAAGCAAGAATACATGCTTTTCGCGCAGTTATAAGAGAAAAAGTTTTGACGCGTATCAGAGGAACACTTGTAAAACCGATGTGTTGTGATTTAGCTCGTTTCGGTCTAAAACAGCTTGTTTCGTTGTATTAAGCACGAATACATGCTTTTCGCGCAGTTATAAGAGAAAAAGTTTTGACGCGTATCAGAGGACACTTGTAAAACCGATGTGTTGTGATTTAGCTCGTTTCGGTCTAAAACAGCTTGTTTCGTTGTATTAAGCACGAATACATGCTTTTCGCGCAGTTATAAGAGAAAAAGTTTTGACGCGTATCAGAGGAACACTTGTAAAACCGATGTGTTGTGATTTAGCTCGTTTCGGTCTAAAACAGCTTGTTTCGCTGTATTAAGCAAGAATACATGCTTTTCGCGCAGTTATAAGAGAAAAAGTTTTGACGCGTATCAGAGGAACACTTGTAAAACCGATGTGTTGTGATTTAGCTCGTTTCGGTCTAAAACAGCTTGTTTCGCTGTATTAAGCAAGAATACATGCTTTTCGCGCAGTTATAAGAGAAAAAGTTTTGACGCGTATCAGAGGGACACTTGTAAAACCGATGTGTTCAGATTTAGCTCGTTTCGGTCTAAAACAGCTTGTTTCGTTGTATTAAGCACGAATACATGCTTTACGCGCAGTTATAGAAGAAAAAGTTTTGACGCCTATTAGAGAGACACTTGTAAAACCGATGTGTTGTGATTTAGCTCGTTTCGGTCTAAAACAGCTTGTTTCGTTGTATTAAGCAAGAATACATGCTTTTCGCGCAGTTATAAGAGAAAAAGTTTTGACGCGTATCAGAGGACACTTGTAAAACCGATGTGTTGAGATTTAGCTCGTTTCGGTCTAAAACAGCTTGTTTCGTTGTATTAAGCACGAATACATGCTTTTCGCGCAGTTATAAGAGAAAAAGTTTTGACGCGTATCAGAGGAACACTTGTAAAACCGATGTGTTGTGATTTAGCTCGTTTCGGTCTAAAACAGCTTGTTTCGTTGTATTAAGCACGAATACATGCTTTTCGCGCAGTTATAAGAGAAAAAGTTTTGACGCGTATCAGAGGAACACTTGTAAAACCGATGTGTTGTGATTTAGCTCGTTTCGGTCTAAAACAGCTTGTTTCGCTGTATTAAGCAAGAATACATGCTTTTCGCGCAGTTATAAGAGAAAAAGTTTTGACGCGTATCAGAGGAACACTTGTAAAACCGATGTGTTCAGATTTAGCTCGTTTCGGTCTAAAACAGCTTGTTTCGTTGTATTAAGCAAGAATACATGCTTTTCGCGCAGTTATAAGAGAAAAAGTTTTGACGCGTATCAGAGGAACACTTGTAAAACCGATGTGTTGTGATTTAGCTCGTTTCGGTCTAAAACAGCTTGTTTCGTTGTATTAAGCACGAATACATGCTTTTCGCGCAGTTATAAGAGAAAAAGTTTTGACGCGTATCAGAGGAACACTTGTAAAACCGATGTGTTGAGATTTAGCTCGTTTCGGTCTAAAACAGCTTGTTTCGTTGTATTAAGCAAGAATACATGCTTTTCGCGCAGTTATAAGAGAAAAAGTTTTGACGCGTATCAGAGGAACACTTGTAAAACCGATGTGTTCAGATTTAGCTCGTTTCGGTCTAAAACAGCTTGTTTCGTTGTATTAAGCAAGAATACATGCTTTTCGCGCAGTTATAAGAGAAAAAGTTTTGACGCGTATCAGAGGAACACTTGTAAAACCGATGTGTTGTGATTTAGCTCGTTTCGGTCTAAAACAGCTTGTTTCGTTGTATTAAGCAAGAATACATGCTTTTCGCGCAGTTATAAGAGAAAAAGTTTTGACGCGTATCAGAGGAACACTTGTAAAACCGATGTGTTGTGATTTAGCTCGTTTCGGTCTAAAACAGCTTGTTTCGTTGTATTAAGCACGAATACATGCTTTTCGCGCAGTTATAAGAGAAAAAGTTTTGACGCGTATCAGAGGAACACTTGTAAAACCGATGTGTTCAGATTTAGCTCGTTTCGGTCTAAAACAGCTTGTTTCGTTGTATTAAGCAAGAATACATGCTTTTCGCGCAGTTATAAGAGAAAAAGTTTTGACGCGTATCAGAGGAACACTTGTAAAACCGATGTGTTGTGATTTAGCTCGTTTCGGTCTAAAACAGCTTGTTTCGTTGTATTAAGCACGAATACATGCTTTTCGCGCAGTTATAAGAGAAAAAGTTTTGACGCGTATCAGAGGAACACTTGTAAAACCGATGTGTTGAGATTTAGCTCGTTTCGGTCTAAAACAGCTTGTTTCGTTGTATTAAGCAAGAATACATGCTTTTCGCGCAGTTATAAGAGAAAAAGTTTTGACGCGTATCAGAGGAACACTTGTAAAACCGATGTGTTCAGATTTAGCTCGTTTCGGTCTAAAACAGCTTGTTTCGTTGTATTAAGCAAGAATACATGCTTTTCGCGCAGTTATAAGAGAAAAAGTTTTGACGCGTATCAGAGGAACACTTGTAAAACCGATGTGTTGTGATTTAGCTCGTTTCGGTCTAAAACAGCTTGTTTCGTTGTATTAAGCAAGAATACATGCTTTTCGCGCAGTTATAAGAGAAAAAGTTTTGACGCGTATCAGAGGAACACTTGTAAAACCGATGTGTTGTGATTTAGCTCGTTTCGGTCTAAAACAGCTTGTTTCGTTGTATTAAGCAAGAATACATGCTTTTCGCGCAGTTATAAGAGAAAAAGTTTTGACGCGTATCAGAGGAACACTTGTAAAACCGATGTGTTGTGATTTAGCTCGTTTCGGTCTAAAACAGCTTGTTTCGCTGTATTAAGCAAGAATACATGCTTTTCGCGCAGTTATAAGAGAAAAAGTTTTGACGCGTGTCACAGGGACACTTGTAAAACCGATGTGTTCAGATTTAGCTCGTTTCGGTCTAAAACAGCTTGTTTCGTTGTATTAAGCACGAATACATGCTTTTCGCGCAGTTATAAGAGAAAAAGTTTTGACGCGTATCAGAGGAACACTTGTAAAACCGATGTGTTGTGATTTAGCTCGTTTCGGTCTAAAACAGCTTGTTTCGCTGTATTAAGCAAGAATACATGCTTTTCGCGCAGTTATAAGAGAAAAAGTTTTGACGCGTGTCACAGGGACACTTGTAAAACCGATGTGTTCAGATTTAGCTCGTTTCGGTCTAAAACAGCTTGTTTCGTTGTATTAAGCACGAATACATGCTTTTCGCGCAGTTATAAGAGAAAAAGTTTTGACGCGTATCAGAGGAACACTTGTAAAACCGATGTGTTGTGATTTAGCTCGTTTCGGTCTAAAACAGCTTGTTTCGTTGTATTAAGCACGAATACATGCTTTTCGCGCAGTTATAAGAGAAAAAGTTTTGACGCGTATCAGAGGAACACTTGTAAAACCGATGTGTTGTGATTTAGCTCGTTTCGGTCTAAAACAGCTTGTTTCGTTGTATTAAGCAAGAATACATGCTTTTCGCGCAGTTATAAGAGAAAAAGTTTTGACGCGTATCAGAGGAACACTTGTAAAACCGATGTGTTGTGATTTAGCTCGTTTCGGTCTAAAACAGCTTGTTTCGCTGTATTAAGCAAGAATACATGCTTTTCGCGCAGTTATAAGAGAAAAAGTTTTGACGCGTATCACAGGGACACTTGTAAAACCGATGTGTTCAGATTTAGCTCGTTTCGGTCTAAAACAGCTTGTTTCGTTGTATTAAGCACGAATACATGCTTTTCGCGCAGTTATAAGAGAAAAAGTTTTGACGCGTATCAGAGGAACACTTGTAAAACCGATGTGTTGTGATTTAGCTCGTTTCGGTCTAAAACAGCTTGTTTCGTTGTATTAAGCAAGAATACATGCTTTTCGCGCAGTTATAAGAGAAAAAGTTTTGACGCGTATCAGAGGAACACTTGTAAAACCGATGTGTTGTGATTTAGCTCGTTTCGGTCTAAAACAGCTTGTTTCGCTGTATTAAGCAAGAATACATGCTTTTCGCGCAGTTATAAGAGAAAAAGTTTTGACGCGTATCACAGGGACACTTGTAAAACCGATGTGTTCAGATTTAGCTCGTTTCGGTCTAAAACAGCTTGTTTCGTTGTATTAAGCACGAATACATGCTTTTCGCGCAGTTATAAGAGAAAAAGTTTTGACGCGTATCAGAGGAACACTTGTAAAACCGATGTGTTGTGATTTAGCTCGTTTCGGTCTAAAACAGCTTGTTTCGTTGTATTAAGCACGAATACATGCTTTTCGCGCTGTTATAAGAGAAAAAGTTTTGACGCGTATCAGAGGAACACTTGTAAAACCGATGTGTTGTGATTTAGCTCGTTTCGGTCTAAAACAGCTTGTTTCGCTGTATTAAGCAAGAATACATGCTTTTCGCGCAGTTATAAGAGAAAAAGTTTTGACGCGTGTCACAGGGACACTTGTAAAACCGATGTGTTCAGATTTAGCTCGTTTCGGTCTAAAACAGCTTGTTTCGTTGTATTAAGCACGAATACATGCTTTACGCGCAGTTATAGAAGAAAAAGTTTTGACGCGTATCAGAGGACACTTGTAAAACCGATGTGTTGTGATTTAGCTCGTTTCGGTCTAAAACAGCTTGTTTCGTTGTATTAAGCACGAATACATGCTTTTCGCGCAGTTATAGAGAGAAAAAGTTTTGACGCGTATCAGAGAGACACTTGTAAAACCGATGTGTTGTGATTTAGCTCGTTTCGGTCTAAAACAGCTTGTTTCGTTGTATTAAGCACGAATACATGCTTTTCGCGCAGTTATAAGAGAAAAAGTTTTGACGCGTATCAGAGGAACACTTGTAAAACCGATGTGTTGTGATTTAGCTCGTTTCGGTCTAAAACAGCTTGTTTCGCTGTATTAAGCAAGAATACATGCTTTTCGCGCAGTTATAAGAGAAAAAGTTTTGACGCGTAGTCACAGGGACACTTGTAAAACCGATGTGTTCAGATTTAGCTCGTTTCGGTCTAAAACAGCTTGTTTCGTTGTATTAAGCACGAATACATGCTTTACGCGCAGTTATAGAGAGAAAAAGTTTTGACGCGTATCAGAGGAGACACTTGTAAAACCGATGTGTTGTGATTTAGCTCGTTTCGGTCTAAAACAGCTTGTTTCGTTGTATTAAGCAAGAATACATGCTTTTCGCGCAGTTATAAGAGAAAAAGTTTTGACGCGTATCAGAGGAACACTTGTAAAACCGATGTGTTGTGATTTAGCTCGTTTCGGTCTAAAACAGCTTGTTTCGCTGTATTAAGCAAGAATACATGCTTTTCGCGCAGTTATAAGAGAAAAAGTTTTGACGCGTGTCACAGGGACACTTGTAAAACCGATGTGTTCAGATTTAGCTCGTTTCGGTCTAAAACAGCTTGTTTCGTTGTATTAAGCACGAATACATGCTTTACGCGCAGTTATAGAGAGAAAAAGTTTTGACGCCTATTAGAGAGACACTTGTAAAACCGATGTGTTGTGATTTAGCTCGTTTCGGTCTAAAACAGCTTGTTTCGTTGTATTAAGCACGAATACATGCTTTTCGCGCAGTTATAAGAGAAAAAGTTTTGACGCGTATCAGAGGACACTTGTAAAACCGATGTGTTGTGATTTAGCTCGTTTCGGTCTAAAACAGCTTGTTTCGTTGTATTAAGCACGAATACATGCTTTTCGCGCAGTTATAAGAGAAAAAGTTTTGACGCGTATCAGAGGAACACTTGTAAAACCGATGTGTTCAGATTTAGCTCGTTTCGGTCTAAAACAGCTTGTTTCGTTGTATTAAGCACGAATACATGCTTTTCGCGCAGTTATAAGAGAAAAAGTTTAGACGCGTATCAGAGGAACACTTGTAAAACCGATGTGTTGTGATTTAGCTCGTTTCGGTCTAAAACAGCTTGTTTCGCTTGTATTAAGCAAGAATACATGCTTTTCGCGCAGTTATAAGAGAAAAAGTTTTGACGCGTATCAGAGGGACACTTGTAAAACCGATGTGTTCAGATTTAGCTCGTTTCGGTCTAAAACAGCTTGTTTCGTTGTATTAAGCACAGAATACATGCTTTTCGCGCAGTTATAAGAGAAAAAGTTTTGACGCGTATCAGAGGAACACTTGTAAAACCGATGTGTTGTGATTTAGCTCGTTTCGGTCTAAAACAGCTTGTTTCGCTGTATTAAGCAAGAATACATGCTTTTCGCGCAGTTATAAGAGAAAAAGTTTTGACGCGTATCACGAGGAACACTTGTAAAACCGATGTGTTCAGATTTAGCTCTTTTCGGACTAAAACAGCTTGTTTCGTTGTATTAAGCACGAATACATGCTTTTCGCGCAGTTATAAGAGAAAAAGTTTTGACGCGTATCACATGGACACTTGTAAAACCGATGTGTTCAGATCTAGCTCGTTTCGGTCTAAAACAGCTTGTTTCGTTGTATTAAGCACGAATACATGCTTTTCGCGCAGTTATAAGAGAAAAAGTTTTGACGCGTATCAGAGGAACACTTGTAAAACCGATGTGTTGTGATTTAGCTCGTTTCGATCTAAAACAGCTTGTTTCGCTGTATTAAGCAAGAATACATGCTTTTCGCGCAGTTATAAGAGAAAAAGTTTTGACGCGGGTCACAGGGACACTTGTAAAACCGATGTGTTCAGATTTAGCTCGTTTCGGTCTAAAACAGCTTGTTTCGTTGTATTAAGCACGAATACATGCTTTACGCGCAGTTATAGAGAAAAAGTTTTGACGCGTATCAGAGGAACACTTGTAAAACCGATGTGTTGTGATTTAGCTCGTTTCGGTCTAAAACAGCTTATTTCGCTGTATTAAGCAAGAATACATGCTTTTCGCGCAGTTATGAGAGAAAAAGTTTTGACGCGTGTCACAGGGACACTTGTAAAACCGATGTGTTCAGATTTAGCTCGTTTCGGTCTAAAACAGCTTGTTTCGTTGTATTAAGCACGAATACATGCTTTTCGCGCAGTTATAAGAGAAAAAGTTTTGACGCGTATCACATGGACACTTGTAAAACCGATGTGTTCAGATTTAGCTCGTTTCGGTCTAAAACAGCTTGTTTCGTTGTATTAAGCACGAATACATGCTTTACGCGCAGTTATAGAGAGAAAAAGTTTTGACGCGTATCAGAGAGACACTTGTAAAACCGATGTGTTGTGATTTAGCTCGTTTCGGTCTAAAACAGCTTGTTTCGTTGTATTAAGCACGAATACATGCTTTTCGCGCAGTTATAAGAGAAAAAGTTTTGACGCGTATCAGAGGAACACTTGTAAAACCGATGTGTTGTGATTTAGCTCGTTTCGATCTAAAACAGCTTGTTTCGCTGTATTAAGCAAGAATACATGCTTTTCGCGCAGTTATAAGAGAAAAAGTTTTGACGCGTAGTCACAGGGACACTTGTAAAACCGATGTGTTCAGATTTAGCTCGTTTCGGTCTAAAACAGCTTGTTTCGTTGTATTAAGCACGAATACATGCTTTACGCGCAGTTATAGAGAGAAAAAGTTTTGACGCGTATCAGAGAGACACTTGTAAAACCGATGTGTTGTGATTTAGCTCGTTTCGGTCTAAAACAGCTTGTTTCGTTGTATTAAGCACGAATACATGCTTTTCGCGCAGTTATAAGAGAAAAAGTTTAGACGCGTATCAGAGGAACACTTGTAAAACCGATGTGTTGTGATTTAGCTCGTTTCGGTCTAAAACAGCTTGTTTCGCTGTATTAAGCAAGAATACATGCTTTTCGCGCAGTTATAAGAGAAAAAGTTTTGACGCGTGTCACAGGGACACTTGTAAAACCGATGTGTTCAGATTTAGCTCGTTTCGGTCTAAAACAGCTTGTTTCGTTGTATTAAGCACAGAATACATGCTTTTCGCGCAGTTATAAGAGAAAAAGATTTGACGCGTATCAGAGGAACACTTGTAAAACCGATGTGTAGTGATTTAGCTCGTTTCGGTCTAAAACAGCTTGTTTCGCTGTATTAAGCAAGAATACATGCTTTTCGCGCAGTTATAAGAGAAAAAGTTTTGACGCGTATCACGTGGAACACTTGTAAAACCGATGTGTTCAGATTTACCTCTTTTCGGACTAAAACAGCTTGTTTCGTTGTATTAAGCACGAATACATGCTTTTCGCGCAGTTATAAGAGAAAAAGTTTTGACGCGTATCACATGGACACTTGGAAAACCGATGTGTTCAGATTTAGCTCGTTTTGGTCTAAAACAGCTTGTTTCGTTGTATTAAGCACGAATACATGCTTTTCGCGCAGTTATAAGAGAAAAAGTTTTGACGCGTATCAGAGGAACACTTGTAAAACCGATGTGTTGTGATTTAGCTCGTTTCGATCTAAAACAGCTTGTTTCGCTGTATTAAGCAAGAATACATGCTTTTCGCGCAGTTATAAGAGAAAAAGTTTTGACGCGGGTCACAGGGACACTTGTAAAACCGATGTGTTCAGATTTAGCTCGTTTCGGTCTAAAACAGCTTGTTTCGTTGTATTAAGCACGAATACATGCTTTACGCGCAGTTATAGAGAAAAAGTTTTGACGCGTATCAGAGGAACACTTGTAAAACCGATGTGTTGTGATTTAGCTCGTTTCGGTCTAAAACAGCTTGTTTCGCTGTATTAAGCAAGAATACATGCTTTTCGCGCAGTTATGAGAGAAAAAGTTTTGACGCGTGTCACAGGGACACTTGTAAAACCGATGTGTTCAGATTTAGCTCGTTTCGGTCTAAAACAGCTTGTTTCGTTGTATTAAGCACGAATACATGCTTTTCGCGCAGTTATAAGAGAAAAAGTTTTGACGCGTATCACATGGACACTTGTAAAACCGATGTGTTCAGATTTAGCTCGTTTCGGTCTAAAACAGCTTGTTTCGTTGTATTAAGCACCAATACATGCTTTACGCGCAGTTATAGAAGAAAAAGTTTTGACGCCTATTAGAGAGACACTTGTAAAACCGATGTGTTGTGATTTAGCTCGTTTCGGTCTAAAACAGCTTGTTTCGTTGTATTAAGCACGAATACATGCTTTTCGCGCAGTTATAAGAGAAAAAGTTTTGACGCGTATCAGAGGAACACTTGTAAAACCGATGTGTTGTGATTTAGCTCATTTCGATCTAAAACAGCTTGTTTCGCTGTATTAAGCAAGAATACATGCTTTTCGCGCAGTTATAAGAGAAAAAGTTTTGACGCGTGTCACAGGGACACTTGTAAAACCGATGTGTTCAGATTTAGCTCGTTTCGGTGTAAAACAGCTTGTTTCGTTGTATTAAGCACCAATACATGCTTTACGCGCAGTTATAGAAGAAAAAGTTTTGACGCCTATTAGAGAGACACTTGTAAAACCGATGTGTTGTGATTTAGCTCGTTTCGGTCTAAAACAGTTTGTTTCGTTGTATTAAGCACGAATACATGCTTTTCGCGCAGTTATAAGAGAAAAAGTTTTGACGCGTATCAGAGGAACACTTGTAAAACCGATGTGTTATGATTTAGCTCATTTCGGTCTAAAACAGCTTGTTTCGCTGTATTAAGGAAGAATACATGCTTTTCGCGCAGATATAAGAGAAAAAGTTTTGACGCGGGTCACAGGGACACTTGTAAAACCGATGTGTTCAGATTTAGCTCGTTTCGGTCTAAAACAGCTTGTTTCGTTGTATTAAGCACGAATACATGCTTTACGCGCAGTTATAGAAGAAAAAGTTTTGACGCGTATCAGAGGAACACTTGTAAAACCGATGTGTTGTGATTTAGCTCGTTTCGGTCTAAAACAGCTTGTTTCGCTGTATTAAGCAAGAATACATGCTTTTCGCGCAGTTATAAGAGAAAAAGTTTTGACGCGTATCACATGGACACTTGGAAAAGCGATGTGTTCACATCTAGCTCGTTTTGGTCTAAAACAGCTTGTTTCGTTGTATTAAGCACGAATACATGCTTTTCGCGCAGTTATAAGAGAAAAAGTTTTGACGCGTATCAGAGGAACACTTGTAAAACCGAAGTGTTGTGATTTAGCTCGTTTCGGTCTAAAACAGCTTGTTTCGCTGTATTAAGCAAGAATACATGCTTTTCGCGCAGTTATAAGAGAAAAAGATTTGACGCGTGTCACAGGGACACTTGTAATACCGATGTGTTCTGATTTAGCTCGTTTCGGTCTAAAACAGCTTGTTTCGTTGTATTAAGCACGAATACATGCTTTTCGCGCAGTTATAAGAGAAAACGTTTTGACGCGTATCAGAGGAGCACTTGTAAAACCGATGTGTTGTGATTTAGCTCGTTTCGGTCTAAAACAGCTTGTTTCGCTGTATTAAGCAAGAATACATGCTTTTCGCGCAGTTATAAGAGAAAAAGTTTTGACGCGTGTCACAGGGACACTTGTAAAACCGATGTGTTCAGATTTAGCTCGTTTCGGTCTAAAACAGCTTGTTTCGATGTATTAAGCACGAATACATGCTTTTCGCGCAGTTATAGGAGAAGTTTAGACGCGTATCAGAGGAACACTTGTAAAACCGATGTGTTGTGATTTAGCTCGTTTCGGTCTAAAACAGCTTGTTTCGTTGTATTAAGCACGAATACATGCTTTTCGCGCTGTTATAAGAGAAAAAGTTTTGACGCGTATCAGAGGAACACTTGTAAAACCGATGTTTTGTGATTTAGCTCGTTTCGATCTAAAACAGCTTGTTTCGCTGTATTAAGCAAGAATACATGCTTTTCGCGCAGTTATAAGAGAAAAAGTTTTGACGCGTGTCACAGGGACACTTGTAAAACCGATGTGTTCAAATTTAGCTCGTTTCGGTCTAAAACAGCTTGTTTCGTTGTATTAAGCACCAATACATGCTTTACGCGCAGTTATCGAAGAAAAAGTTTTGACGCCTATTAGAGAGACACTTGTTAAACCGATGTGTTGTGATTTAGCTCGTTTCGGTCTAAAACAGCTTGTTTCGTTGTATTAAGCACGAATACATGCTTTTCGCGCAGTTATAAGAGAAAAAGTTTTGAAGCGTATCAGAGGAACACTTGTAAAACCGATGTGTTGTGATTTAGCTCATTTCGATCTAAAACAGCTTGTTTCGCTGTATTAAGCAAGAATACATGCTTTTCGCGCAGTTATAAGAGAAAAAGTTTTGACGCTAGTCACAGGGACACTTGTAAAACCGATGTGTTCAGATTTAGCTCGTTTCGGTGTAAAACAGCTTGTTTCGTTGTATTAAGCACCAATACATGCTTTACGCGCAGTTATAGAAGAAAAAGTTTTGACGCCTATTAGAGAGACACTTGTAAAACCGATGTGTTGTGATTTAGCTCGTTTCGGTCTAAAACAGTTTCTTTCGTTGTATTAAGCACGAATACATGCTTTTCGCGCAGTTATAAGAGAAAAAGTTTTGACGCGTATCAGAGGAACACTTGTAAAACCGATGTGTTGTGATTTAGCTCATTTCGGTCTAAAACAGCTTGTTTCGCTGTATTAAGGAAGAATACATGCTTTTCGCGCAGATATAAGAGAAAAAGGTTTGACGCGGGTTACAGGGACACTTGTAAAACCGATGTGTTCAGATTTAGCTCGTTTCGGTCTAAAACAGCTTGTTTCGTTGTATTAAGCACGAATACATGCTTTACGCGCAGTTATAGAAGAAAAAGTTTTGACGCGTATCAGAGGAACACTTGTAAAACCGATGTGTTGTGATTTAGCTCGTTTCGGTCTAAAACAGCTTGTTTCGTTGTATTAAGCACGAATACATGCTTTTCGCGCTGTTATAAGAGAAAAAGTTTTGACGCATATCAGAGGAAAACTTGTAAAACCGATGTTTTGTGATTTAGCTCGTTTCGGTCTAAAACAGCTTGTTTCGCTGTATTAAGCAAGAATACATGCTTTTCGCGCAGTTATAAGAGAAAAAGTATTGACGCGTATCAGAGGAACACTTGTAAAACCGATGTGTTCAGATTTACCTCTTTTCGGACTAAAACAGCTTGTTTCGTTGTATTAAGCACGAATACATGCTTTTCGCGCAGTTATAAGAGAAAAAGTTTTGACGCGTATCACATGGACACTTGGAAAACCGATGTGTTCACATCTAGCTCGTTTTGGTCTAAAACAGCTTGTTTCGTTGTATTAAGCACGAATACATGCTGTTCGCGCAGTTATAAGAGAAAAAGTTTTGACGCGTATCAGAGGAACACTTGTAAAACCGATGTGTTGTGATTTAGCTCGTTTCGGTCTAAAACAGCTTGTTTCGCTGTATTAAGCAAGAATACATGCTTTTCGCGCAGTTATAAGAGAAAAAGATTTGACGCGTGTCACAGGGACACTTGTAATACCGATGTGTTCAGATTTAGCTCGTTTCGGTCTAAAACAGCTTGTTTCGTTGTATTAAGCACGAATACATGCTTTTCGCGCAGTTATAAGAGAAAACGTTTTGACGCGTATCAGAGGAGCACTTGTAAAACCGATGTGTTGTGATTTAGCTCGTTTCGGTCTAAAACAGCTTGTTTCGCTGTATTAAGCAAGAATACATGCTTTTCGCGCAGTTATAAGAGAAAAAGTTTTGACGCGTGTCACAGGGACACTTGTAAAACCGATGTGTTCAGATTTAGCTCGTTTCGGTCTAAAACAGCTTGTTTCGATGTATTAAGCACGAATACATCCTTTCGCGCAGTTATAAGAGAAAAAGTTTAGACGCGTATCAGAGGAACACTTGTAAAACCGATGTGTTGTGATTTAGCTCGTTTCGGTCTAAAACAGCTTGTTTCGTTGTATTAAGCACGAATACATGCTTTTCGCGCTGTTATAAGAGAAAAAGTTTTGACGCGTATCAGAGGAACACTTGCAAAACCGATGTTTTGTGATTTAGCTCGTTTCGATCTAAAACAGCTTGTTTCGCTGTATTAAGCAAGAATACATGCTTTTCGCGCAGTTATAAGAGAAAAAGTTTTGACGCGTGTCACAGGGACACTAGTAAAACCGATGTGTTCAGATTTAGCTCGTTTCGGTCTAAAACAGCTTGTTTCGTTGTATTAAGCACCAATACATGCTTTACGCGCAGTTATAGAAGAAAAAGTTTTGACGCCTATTAGAGAGACACTTGTAAAACCGATGTGTTGTGATTTAGCTCGTTTCCGTCTAAAACAGCTTGTTTCGTTGTATTAAGCACGAATACATGCTTTTCGCGCAGTTATAAGATAAAAAGATTTGACGCGTATCAGAGGAACACTTGTAAAACCGATGTATTGTGATTTAGCTCGTTTCGGTCTAAAACAGCTTGTTTCGTTGTATTAAGCACGAATACATGCTTTACGCGCAGTTATAGAAGAAAAAGTTTTGACGCGTATTAGAGAGACACTTGTAAAACCGATGTGTTGTGATTTAGCTCGTTTCGGTCTAAAACAGCTTGTTTCGTTGTATTAAGCACGAATACATGCTTTTCGCGCAGTTATAAGAGAAAAAGTTTTGACGCGTATCAGAGGAACACTTGTAAAACCGATGTGTTCAGATTTAGCTCGTTTCGGTGTAAAACAGCTTGTTTCGTTGTATTAAGCAAGAATACATGCTTTTCGCGCAGTTATAAGAGAAAAAGTTTTGACGCGTATCACATGGACACTTGGAAAACCGATGTGTTCACATCTAGCTCGTTTTGGTCTAAAACAGCTTGTTTCGTTGTATTAAGCACGAATACATGCTTTTCGCGCAGTTATAAGAGAAAAAGTTTTGACGCGTATCAGAGGAACACTTGTAAAATCGATGTGTTGTGATTTAGCTCGTTTCGGTCTAAAACAGCTTGTTTCGCTGTATTAAGCAAGAATACATGCTTTTCGCGCAGTTATAAGAGAAAAAGATTTGACGCGTGTCACAGGGACACTTGTAATACCGATGTGTTCAGATTTAGCTCGTTTCGGTCTAAAACAGCTTGTTTTGTTGTATTAAGCACGAATACATGCTTTTCGCGCAGTTATAAGAGAAAACGTTTTGACGCGTATCAGAGGAGCACTTGTAAAACCGATGTGTTGTGATTTAGCTCGTTTCGGTCTAAAACAGCTTGTTTCGCTGTATTAAGCAAGAATACATGCTTTTCGCGCAGTTAAAAGAGAAAAAGTTTTGACGCGTGTCACAGGGACACTTGTAAAACCGATGTGTTCAGATTTAGCTCGTTTCGGTCTAAAACAGCTTGTTTCGATGTATTAAGCACGAATACATGCTTTTCGCGCAGTTATAAG
>JARKHS020016510.1:0-89733 GCA_030143305.2 Amblyomma americanum | reverse complement strand
CCAGTGCGCTTAGTTGCCAGTAATGTCACGGGGATTTTACATTTGCACAGTGCCGTCAAACCGCGAGCTGCGTCCTCAGACCACGGCAACAATAATCTGTACCAGAAGCATCGAGTGCTGTCTTTTTGAGTCCATTACAAAATATGTGCACTCGAATCTCGTTGTAACCATTCCCCTTGGAAGACCATGTATTCGACGTCTCATTTTTACAAAGTGAAATTTTCTTTCAACGGGAAAGAACGAACTTCCATGAACCCCACAATCCATTTAGCGCTGAGTATGTCAATTTGCAACGGCGCTCAACACATCCGTACCGATTCAGTGTAACAAATCGCAGTTCCTCCCCTGTGCACGGCCCATTCGTAGAGCGCTATAGTTTTGCATAACGGTATCGAGATCCCATCGCTTTCATAAGGCCGAGCAGCGTAAAACAACTTTCATTGGCCAGAAGGCGGCCATTATCAAAGCTTTCGGTCTGGCGGGTATGCATTTTCCACAGGATATCCCTGTCATGCGAAGCGGCGCTGGCATGATCGTGAGCTATGCCGCGAAGCCAACCAAGACAGGCACTGCGCGCCCTCTTTCACAGCGGACCGTATCGGGTTCAGCACCAAGAACGCAGCTGAATATCCCAAATAGGTCTATATCTGTCCTCAAAGACCCAATTCCTAGGCTCTGAAGTGCATGCGGCCTGCGGAAGGCGCGAGCGCACGTTGGCAAGGCTGACTCATTCGGTTAATGTATGCACATTCATCCACGCGGTGGGCGCTCAGTGCGCGTGTTTAATGCGCACGCAACGCACATCGCAGGCACACTAAACGTCGCCTTAGTTGTCCTTGTTAGACATAGTGGTAGGTAAAGTGTGCTGGCATGCGACAGTTGCAAACAAGGTCGCGTTTGCTATGACGAAGCAATGGCTGTAACTAAGAGATCCCGGGGCTCCTTCTACTTCGTTATAGCGTGGTTGCACTTATATTGGTAAATAATGTCAATACCAGTACTTCTGTACCATTAAGGCTTTTTTTACTATGCTATGACGAGGCGTGCACAAAATGGCAATTTCAATCTGCCTGTTTGTTATAAAGTATATGCGTGGAATGCTTTGCTCATTATTCCGGTGCAAACGTTTGGAATTGCATATTAACGTGAAACTTGCAGGTAACTTCAAGCTCAGCTGCAAGTTCTATATTAGCAGTCAGGAGGCGCCCTGAGCCCCCCCCCCCCTTTTTTTAAGAGCGTTAGCTCTTACTCATCACGTTTCGAGATTTCGTAAGGTCTCCTACCACCCTGAGATCAAAGCGCCATCTGTGGCCGCAACTAGATAACAGCGCATCTCGCGTTGAGACTTGTAGCGCCATCTACAATAGCATTGTAGACTCAACCATCTGCCGCATGCCAATGATGTCGTCACGGGTCCAATATGGTGGATAGAGGTGGAATTATGTATGACGTCAAGGAACGAAATGGCGGCATAGTTTCGGTTTCTCGACACCAAGTTTGCGCCCATTAAAATTGCCTGTGCCCTTACATCCCTTTCCACTCCGCCCTAATAAAAAAAAATCCTAAAACGGGTAGGAAAACTGTCCCGTTACGGGACCGCTATACATGTATACATTCGTTCCGCTATATATGATCCGACAACAACGGCCACCCATCTGGGGACAGTTGCATACCGAATTCGGTAGGCAAATAAAACTCTATAGGTTGTGGTATAGAAATGAAACCACAATGTACACATTCAATTATCAATTGAAGCGTTACCATATCGCACTGCAAGCCGAATTCTAGGCCCACCTTGACCCCCCAAACGATGCAAATTCCGCGAGTTCTTCTTCGCTTTCTTCATCTAGTAACCCAAACAGCTAACGCTCGTCACTTCAACTTCTTCCAGACGGTGGCGGCCATTTTTTTGGCGGTCGGTTTGTTTTTGTTCCTTGAACTTTTGATTCTGTACTTTTCCTTATCATTTTTTGTATTCTACGCTTTTTTGTTGCGAGTGCTTTGATTACTGGTTTGTGCTCATTACGGCTTTTTGATGAAATGCGTTTTGTAGTAGACAGTTTACTATCCACATGGCTATTGATGCAAGCATTTTGTATGAATGGCGTTGTACTTTCAAAATAAAGATGCTTTTGATAGCTTTTTATTACCATTTTTAGCGCTAAAAACAGTGAGTGCGAAAATCTGATACAGACCTTAGTTTGAGGCTAAGGTTTGTGACTGACGCTTAGCATCTTCACGAGTTGGCCAGTTTAAATCGTCTGAGTGCCGCCCCGAGAATGGTACTAAAGGGGACAACGATAGGAAGCACACCAGCGTGAGAGCGGTGTCTTGATGAATTCGTTGCAGGGCGGACGAAGGCAGCACCATGACCACTGGTCGACCGTCATACAGACATCACGGCACCACGTAAGGATTGCGAACGCCTGAGGCGATTTCACTGTGTCTATGTTCTCGGAAAGTGGCATTCTAGGTACAAGCTCTTCGAAGAGGTTGTCCCAAGAACCTCTTCGAAGCCCTCTTCGTTTAGGTGAACCCATTAGCAGCGGGTCGATTCAAGCATCGAGATGAGCAGTGTACCCCCCCCCCCCCCCCCCAACTCGTCAACTAGGCATCTACACGAACTCTATACCACTTGCGGCGCGCCCCCGGAGTAGCAAACGGGCTCCTGGTGCACTTTGCCCGGCAAGTAATCCTATTCCCAGGCGTGGAAGCGATTATGCGGGAAGGGCCTAGCGAGTCAGTCGTTAATGCCGGGCTGACTCTGGCCGACCCGAAATACCGACTGGACCCGATACTCTCGATTTCATGTAAACTCCTTGGTTGAATGAGGTTTGCACAGCCACACTAGAGTGCCATCTCCTGTCTTCAAATCTGCTTCGTTTCATGCTGATTGCGCACACTAAAAATATGCGCCGATTTGTGCAAGTTTATGAGAAGCTGTTGAGGTGAAAGTTTTATAGCGGCCATATTGCACAAATGAACGCTATGCATTTAGGGACAAGTTTGGCCTCTTTAGTTTGTTTTAATAGGCAGTAGCTATACCTCTTCTGGGAGGTTTCGTTTGGTTTATGGGGTTTAAAGCCGCAAAGCGGCTCAGGCTGTGAGAGACGCAGTAGTGGAGGACTCCGGATAACTTCTACCACCTGGGGCTCATTAACGCGCACTGAGATCGCACAGTACACGGGACCCCTAGCATTTCGCCTTCATTTAAATGCGACACGGGATCGAACCGGCGTCTTTCGGGTCAGCAGCCGAGAGCCGTAACCACTGAGCCACTGGGACGGCTGCCATAAAAGGGATAGCAGATTAAAAGTTCCCTTTGTACATCTTTTTACTCGTGCGTAGAAAGCTCACGTGGGATTCAATCGCGTTAAGGGTAAAGTTTCTTTAGAAGGGTTCAATTGGGATAAATCGCTTGGAACAAAATTTGAGAACTACGCGTAGCCTGGATCTTCAGTGCACTGATAGTGTACACACTAGTGACGCAATTGAACTGCCTCGAATGGCGACTGCCACTGTACCAGCGGAGAGAAAAAAAATCGGGCTAATAGAGCACTCCTTGCTTCAGCGCCCCTGCGCTTCGCGGGATAGAACGGCGGGCTACTCTATGGCAGTCAGTGGCTGGAATCGCAGAACGTGAGTGAGATTCGTGGTGTCTTGGGGCACCGTGGCATATCAGAGCTTTTGTGAAATTCCGCAAGCCGTACTACTGTAGCCAGCTTCGCCGTCGGAGCGCGCTGGAAAACTCGGAACGCGAGCCCGCGGCCTTACTCGCTGGGTCTGTACAGAGGTACTGCGGAGACACCGTGCTTTCGACAACGCCTCGTATTTGTTGGGCGCATGCAGGAAGGCCTTCGCCCGCTACCTGAGCCCGGCGATAGCCGCGGCCAACATGAAGCGCCTGCAAAAGCACATCGGCACCGGGAAGGTGCTGGGAGTGGAGAAATGCGTGACGCGTAAGACCACCACGGTGCGGAACATGCTGGACATCTTCCGGCTGCCGTGCGACTGCTCTGTGCGCCGCCTCAAGGAGCACTTTCCGAGGGCTCAGGTGCTCATCATCAAGAATGGGTGAGCATCTTGCGCGCATGACCGACCAACGGCCTCCGTTTTTAGGGTGCCAGCTTGGCACAGGGTGCATTGCTGCCTTATATAACCGTGGTGGAAAAACAACAGATCGCTGAGAAATTTATGTGGCGGTGATGGAAGGCGCATATGTGAGTAGCGTGGCCAATCGCACGCCCTGCGCAATCCGCCGATGAAGTTGAATTCGTGCCCAGAAGCATCCTATTCCACACGCTTCCTTGCTTGCCACTTGCGGAATTCAAATGCAGGCGCATATCTTAGCGCGCTGACGGTGATGTTTGCTGCAGGTGAGCGCTTCTTTGTCGGGGCTGTGCGCGCGTGCTGTACATTTCCGTGTCGTAGATTTCTCCGAGCAGCTCACCTCATGTTTTCATGCGTGAGATGCCAACAGGCGTCGAAGGCGTTCCTTATGAATACATGGCACGCTTGTCTGCACGCGCTCAGATCGCGGAGCGAACACGGTGTTATTAATGCGAAAACATTACTAGGCTATGTCGGCACCGGAAGTGTCCGCAAAATGTGTCGCCGGATGTGACGACGACAGTCATGATCAGAAGAATGGTGTGGGGAAGTGTATAAAGTCCGTGATTAAATTATATCGAGTCAGACTCATTAGTCATCGGTAATTAAATTTAGGCAACGATCAACTGCCCTAAATAATGAGTGCATTTAACGAGCCTAGTTAACGAGCCTACCAAATGACCCCAATTATCATAAGTAACACCACCAATTAGTGATTATATTTAACGTGGGTAATAATTTGTTTAATTATTGGGGCTAACTGGAGACCATGTGACGTCATAAGAGTGTGACGTCATCCACACGTCTGATGACATCACGCCTACAACCGAAAGGAGTACAGAAAGAAAAAAGTTCACATCGTCGAGTGGTAGCATCGGGGATCGAAGAGTGGCGGTCGGATCTCATCGGAGTCGCTTAAGTATCGGTGTTGAAAGGCGTCGACTCAGAGCCACCAAGGTAGCGGCAAACTCTAATGCTTTCGCATTTCTCCAATGCTGTTTCTGCAGTGATCTCTTAGGTTTTGCCGGATAAGTTCCGGGCATTGTGCTCAAGATTACCGGCTAGCTAAATATGTCGTTGTGCAGCTCGGGTTGTTTGCTTCTTCTAGATTCGCTCGCCTGGAGTTTGACAGCGTGGAGGATGTCCGACGTGCACTGAAAAGACCCGGGTGTACATTCATTGATGGGCACCCTATACGCTTCAGTCTCGTGAAGGTGCTTCCGGGAGAAGACGGTAGGTCTCACTTTTTGCGGATTTGCTCAGCGCTGTTTACCACTAACTTGAGGATACTGCGCCCAGCCGCAACGTTCGATTAATTTTGGTACATTTTAATGAAACAGCGCAGAAAACGAGGGACCGAACACGTAAATACACTGGATCAAGACTTAACATGATTCCCCTGTTTTCTGACATCTTCCAGCACTGGGGTTATGCCTCAAAAGCCGTATTGATGCCTCAGAAGGCCTATTTTTAACAATTATTGCGAGGTTCGCTGAAATAAAGCTAAGACGTGCGTGTGACTAGGTTAGTTGGAACTTCATTTATGCGAGAGATGCGCCGCTTGGATTTACACAGACACAGTTAATGACGGCAAACAGTAACGGCTACGCTCAACGCTTAAATATCAGGTATACCAGGTGTTTCAGGGAAGCTCGCCGCTAGAGTTAAAAATTTTCAGGCGAAAATGTGGCTTTTGCGACATGGTAACACCAGTGCAGGTTGAAATCAGAAAACAAGCAGTAGGTGTCAACTGGCAAGCTCGTGAGCTAAATTTTAATAATTAACCTTCCACCTATTACAGATAGCCGCATGGTTGCCGTTAGAGATTTGTAGCTGGCCATTAGCAATAGCCTCATCGCGTTTGCTGAATAATGTTTTACTATTATCGCGAAATTCTAAAATCATCGCGTCACTACGTCGCGCACTCGAAAGTCCCGTGAAGGTCACGCAGCACGTGTGCCACGTAGTGAGATTTCATCAGCATCGCTAAGCCTGCGATTTTAGAATTTCCCGGGAAATAGGGAATTTCGTGAGCCACAGCGCCGAGGATAATCGAATTTTCGAAATCCCAAAAACGGATTTGTCTATTCCTAGCAGCCAGATAAAAACTGCCGTTAGGTGCATATCTGCGTAGTTTAAAATTTGAGTATTAAAATTTAGTTCACCAGCTTACTAGTTAATGATTCACCTCTTTTTCTTTTCTGACGTTTGCCAACTCTGCTATTACCGAGTCTCAGAAGCCATCATTATGTCATAAAAAGAGTAATAAAAAAGCAGGCGCGGGCTTCTCTGAAACACCTATATTAGCACAGAAGCGATGGAATATTCCTGAAGATTTCTTCTGAGGCTGCATTTGTTTCCGATTTGAGAGCTTTACCGGCGTCTAGCACTCCATTATCTCAAACATCGGGCTCCAAAAAACGGAGGTGGCCACTGACCGAGAGGTTTCTCTTAAAAGTGGTTTTGCGTTCCTAATTCTAACGCAGTCGTGTACTTCGTGTACCGGGATCAGGCACTCTGGACGTCTAGGCTTCCGTTACGGCGAAAAAAAAAAACATGGGTCCTTAAAGATCAGTTCACTGTCGCTTTAATGTTTCATTATCCATTGTGATCATTTTCGGTCTATTTTTTTATTCATAGACCAGATTACAGTTTGCAATAGGAAGTGACGGACTTCTGACGGAGTGATACATGGTAGCGACGCTATACCTGTGTGCTTTGATACGGGGGGAGGGGGGAATTTGGCACGCAGCTTCCTTAAATGTTGCCGAATTCCTGCGGCTCTTGTTCGTACACCTGCACACGGGTAGATGTTGGCCGTTATTAGTTCGCTTGAAGCAGCCCATAACCACCCGTGGCTGCTTCCTGAATGAGTGGACCTAGGTCGACGCGCTAGACGAATGACCATGGCTCGCCTTTCAAGGCGATAGCCTTTAATGGCTCATACTCGCGTCCGTCCGTTACATTTTAGGGCACGTGACTATAGCCCCACGTGACATCACAAGGTCACGTGATCTCTCTGCCACACTCGCGCTTGCTGCTCCTGTCCTCTGTCGTGAATGAATTCTAGCGCGGCAAATTCAAATCAGTGCAACGAGTCGCAAACGCCTTTCGCCTTCCCGAAGTTAAGAGATATCTAAGTACCTCCAACAAATTTTTTTTCTCTCTCTCTAGCGAACCCCCGAATCCCTCACGTTTTGAAGGTGTTCCTTTTCTGAGGTCTAATTGAGCTGTCCTCTCAAGAGCTTCATTGAAGCGCCGAGTGGCGCACTTGTAACCTGTGTACATAGTGCAACCTTGCGTGAGGTTTGAGATCCAATATGCGACCGCTGTCTTAAACGAATGGCTGCTCCTCTGAAAAAAAAATGAGCTTTCTTACAGGGACGCTGAGGACAGCCCCATCCAGTTTTATGTTCTCAGTAGACACTGATCTCAACTTGTGACATAAAGCAAAGGACTCCGTGATCGCAATTGTGAAGCGAATTGCGACGTAGCCTAGCCTCGTAGATCCGCGTAAATTAAAAGTCTAATGACGTCATAGCAGTTTGGTTACGGAGACAGTCGGCGATGGCGATGCCTGTAATTTTGTTTTTTATTGGTACGCGGTAATCTATCAGTGGCGCCCAAATTAATTAGTCCCCAGTGCACCTTCAAGCGATAGAAAGAGGAACGCCGACCTAAGGTGGTTGTTAAAAGGTTAAGTCGTTCCGGCTTCTTCATAGTGATTTTTTAACCATTAGAGATTTTTATTTTAAGAACTGAGATATACCTTGGTACGGTCTGTTGACCTGGGTTACACAGCAAGTCAGACAATATGTACCTCATATAGATGAGTAATTAAACGATTAACTTACATTACATTAGAAACATTTAACTTGTTGATTTTGGGGGGCAAGGCTGTTCGCGAAATTGATGGCCGTCAATATTTAAGGTGAGCCGTTTTTAAATTTTCTTAATCGGCAGTGCGGTTCCAAATAGGAAAATAGGAATTTGAAAGCTTGTTGAGTTGCTTCCTCGCATTACCCATTTATAAAATGGCGTCGCTGCGTGTGCATCGTCGCCGAAATCGAGTTAACTTCTACATCATCAAATACACCAACTGCGTCTGTATTTGACGCGTAAGGAGCGCAAGACGGCATTTCATAAATGTGCGATGCGGGAAAGCCAACTCAACGAGCTCCCAAACGCGTAATTTGACAGCAAGACTTTCATTTGCGCTAGTTGGTTGCAGCTTGACATGGTTTACGCAAAAAGCGTAAAGGCGCTAAAAGACGAAGACAAGCACACTCAAGACCTCCTGTCCTGTCTTGAGTGTGCTTGTCTTTGTCTTTTAGCGCCTGTACGCTTTTTGCGTAAACCATGTCAAACGTAATTTGACGTGCGGTATTTCGAAGCACATTGCCGATTAAATAGTTTAAAAACACAGCTCACCTTCGGTGTTGGCGGACATCAATTTCGCAATATAACATCGCTGCCATAAATCAAAAATAAAAATTTTGTTAGGTAAATTTTGTTAATCGAACTTTTAATTATTGATCCACGAGATACATAAAGTACACCTTGCTGTACAATCCAGCCCAACTTCCCGTATCGACGTATCTCTGTTTTTAAAACTAATAATCTGTAAAGGCTAAAAAAATCACCCTCTATACGGAAGCTTGTTCACACTTGGGCGGTGAAATACTGGCGTACCACCGTCGTAGCTTGATGAAATCTAAGGTTTGACATCTCCTCTGCTCGGGTAGTAAATTCACGTCATAAAGGAAAACAAGGTGGTCGTTAAAAAGGTTAATGCGTCTCGGCTTCCATATGGCTTCGAGTGGAGTAGAAACGCCTCTCGGCGTAGGTGTCCGCAGGTGCAGTGCCGCGGACGTCTCGCAGCTGCGCGATGGGGCGTCGCCTTGCATGCCTGTGTGCACAGGGTGAAACCTAACCAAGAGTCTTCTTGCGTCCTTGACCTTGAGGGTGCAGAGAAATATTGCCGAGACTTGGTTTCCAACCCGCGGCGGCGTGAACAGATCAGCTTTGCTGGCCATTGCACGGGCACACTTTGCTATCGCCGCAGCCTATCGGGCCTCGTGTTAAACTGCAACGCACTCTCGCGCTATGCATTGCACATTGTCGTCTTCATCAGTTTCCATATGCTGCGCGAACAGATCAGGTCCGCTTAGCCTCGAGCAGAACTTAACCTGACCTTACTATCGTTTCCAGGCGTGCCGACAACCCGGCAAAGCGAAACCATGAGCCACCCAGGCTAAGCATGCATGCTTTCGCACGTCTACCCGGTTTGATTACGGTAAAACCCTGCCAGTTTAAAATTTTTCACGTCGCAGGTGCCGGTGTTCGTGACCAGTACCGCAGTGGTGGTGGTGACAGCGGTCCCTCCTCGTCTGGCCGCCGCGGATGGCACGGAAGCCGGGCCTCCTGGCACCAGGGCTGGCGTGGCGAAGACAGCCACGGCAGCCGCTACTTCTGGAACCGCTGCGGTGGCTACTGAGCGCAATAAAAGCGGTCTCTCCCCCTATCCTCTCTTCCTCACCTCTTTCATTTCATTTCTCCATTCTGCCTGCTGTCCTTCGTTTCAGCGGCCCCGGCTCAGGTGCATGGCCGATGCCGCACTGCAAGAAAAAATCCCGCATAAATACGTAGCATGTGGGCGCTAACCTTGTTGCCGCAAGGTGTGCTATACCACTCCGTTGTTCACGTGCCCTGTGGTAAAATGGTGCGGTGCATTCTGTGGCAACAAGGTTAGCACACACATGCTACGTACTCAGTTATGATGTCAAATGTTTTGTATACCACGGTGTATGTGCTGTGATTATGCTAAAATAACATCATCCATCATGACAATGTATAGCATATGTGCTGTAACCAAATTAACATGACATATGTGTTATATGACTACTTATATACCATGTTCTGTTCTCATGCTGCACTGTACATTTGACAGCAAAGATGCTAACATACGCTTGATCCGTAGCATTTATGAGCAGCCCATGTTCAGCTTTAAAAGCTGACTGAACACATGCTGTTCAATTCTTGATGGCAAATGATACGCAAAATTAGTCGAGTCTTTTCTGATCTGGGCCTGCCCCACGTTCAGGTAGCATGCATTTCTGTAGCATGCATGCAAATTTTTCTGCACACAGATTACATATCAGAATGAACACACTTTGAAAGTAAATATCTTGCACATGTGTAGTAGTTTGCACCTCCTTCAAACACAATCTAGGAAGTGATAAAATTGCATAGAAGTGAAATAGAAGTTTTAATTATGAACACAAAAGGTACAAAAATAGCTTGTTTTTACAAGATATACAGAAAATGATATAAACAATGGAATTGCCTGCAAAGTTTAGCATCGAATATCTAATTTTTGATATCAGAGTTTGTAAACAACAAATCTGAGCTACACAATAAATCTAAAATCAAAGTTCAGTTCACAAACACACTAAATCCGAGCCATGCAATCTTGCCACTTTTTTTTTAATTTGTCAAGCTGCTGAAGGGCACTATGCACTTTTGGGTGGACTGAGGTGATCCTCCGGGACAACTGCCAGCTCCCTTCTTCTGGGTTCATGTCCACTAGTTGCCTGAAAAGAATAAGACATATTTAGAAGCTAGATCATCCCACTCAAGACGTGCAGAATTTTAGGGTAGTCTAAATGTAGAGCTGCCTTTGTTAGGACTGCTGTTAGGTTGAGTTAGATTCCCAGCAGTCCAATGCTCTTAGCGACACTTCTGTGGAAATAAGTGTTCAGATCAACATCATTTACATGGTTATACTAGCTTTTCAAGAAAAACCAAGTGTCACAAAACACAGTAAGACACACTGTGATGCCAAGAAGGCAAAAGCCTCCAGCATTAGGCAGGCAACAGTAAAAGTAACACTGCAGTTACTACATTCTGATTTGGCATGCTTTACACAGCCAATTTCTGTTGCCTTGTGCGTAAGCCACAGTGCTGTCGCTGCTACATGCCTAAGCATTCAATTTTGGCAAAAAGTTGTGATTTCTGTGAATCGCAAATGAAGAATCTAATATTCTGGAGGACGGCTCCACCACGGTAATATCCGCGGCCTTACAGCAATGGCTCGCATGCCATCGCTTCCTTTCTCACTGCTTCGTAGTCCATGCGGAACAGTTCTGTGCTCGTTCACCACTTTTTCCCTTCCCTACTACTTAAGGTTCTTTCAGTGCCTTCTATTCTTTCTCAGTAGTCTGCACGGCTTCCTTTCCACATACCTGGCCATCAAAAAGTTGGCTTACTCTCACAGCTCATGAGCCTGTCGGGTGCGCTCTTTATGAGTGTATCAAAGTGAGAAAAAAAAATGGCGCTGCATTCATACCTTGGCTCCAATATAACGCGATGTGCTTTCTGAAGTATATGATTTTAAAAATAAACTCGTTCTACATGTGTGCATATATGGTAGTACTGCTTTTGGTAGGTGCCCATGCTGTAATTCTTCTCATACAAGAGTGTGAGAGCATTGCTGCCAGAGCCGCAGCACTTGTGCAAGTTTGCATGAGCAGAACGGCAGCAAACATAACAAGGCATCAGCTGAACTTTTTCATTACCAGGTTGTACCCTTCATGATAAGTCACGTGACAAATAATTGCATTCCTATCGTTCCGTCATCGCACTGATTTCTACAGGCACAATATCATCCAATAAAGATAACGTGGCTGTTAGCACACTATTGCACAGAAGTGCTAAAATCAGCGGCCTTTTGTCAAAAACTAGAGATCTTACACGTGACTAGCCAATGCAGTTGAGCTCCGATTTTATTACTGAGTCAAATGATTAAAGTAGCTTAGGAAAGTTATTAACTGAGCCATAGTCACATAAACGCTAGCCTTCAAGATTTCTGCAAGGCCATGAAGAACTGCCGTAAAGGAAGATACATAATAAGCAGACAGGTTGAGCGCAAGTGTGTGCATGTTGTCTTTTAGCAGAACTCTTGGTGGTTGTGAAGAATAGATAGAAACTAGCACTTTTCACAGTACCATGCAACTACAGCACATTAAATTACAACTCATCTCTGGAGGAGGGCTCAAGAATGTTAAGGATATGAAAATAAATATGCTTTCCTAGCTGCAGGCTTAATTTATTTATTTACTTATTTATGTACCCTAAGGGCCCGGCTGGGCATTAAATAGGGGGGCCAGCAAATAACAAAAATACTTGAGGGTTCACTTCACACAACTAAGAAATTAAGCCCTGCCCAAGTGTTGACACCAAAATATTGCTTGCATGTTTCTTCTTCTTTTTTGAAATCAGGTATTAGGCATTAGTATATATGAATCACCTCGTAGTATTCCCCTGTTACTGTTAAATTATTTATAACCGAATTTTTTCTTGTTGCTGTTTTTATTTCATGAACCGAACAATAGCCCTGACATGTGAGGAGTGAACTGCAGTATAATCACGGATTCCTAGTTATAAATCAGTGTGCATGCATTGCACCATCATAGCAGCTCTATGTTTGAGACCATAGGTACAGCGGAAACCTGAGCATTTTTTAAATCGTGTGTTGCCGCCTGCTCCGACCTGCACTGCAGGAGCTACGCCTTGGACTCCATCATGGCACCTGTGATGTCACATGCAACCTATATAAGCAGGGAAGCTGGTCTTAGAAAAAAAATATTTCTAATATAGTCACAACTATGAAAATTCCATGGAACGTGTTTTTACGCAGTGGTTCCAAATATGCCAAGGGATTTTATGAAGATCTAGTGCTTGTGCCCTTATATGTAGTATGTAAAGTAAAATTTTGGAAAGAAACTAAGAAATTTTGCTGCAGGAAACTTGATGAAATGCATGCCATTCTTTTTGTCTCGACATCAAGGAAGGCTAAGATTATCATCCTGCCTATCATATTATATCAATTATAAGGTTCTTATGTTGCCATTTTAAAAACAAGAATATGTACATACTTGTCTTTCCTTTTCTGAAGTGGCAACTTTAAGCACCAACAACTCAATTTCCATGATTTTAGCCTTATTGCATTCCTCGACGTCACGACAAAAGAATGGCATGCCTTCTAAAAAGTTTCCTCCATCAAAATTTCTTACAATTTCTCTCCAAAATCTTACATCTCATATTACATAAGTGTGCAAGCACTGTATCTACATGAAATTAAATAGAATATTGGGAATCAGCACACAAAAACATAGTGGACAGGGTTTTTACCTTTGGCTTTTTTTGCTTTTGGTATTTTTTTAGCTTTGGTATATTATTAGCCTTTGGTATTTTTTGTCAATTTAATTATTGGAATAATCCTGTGATAGCTATGCTGGGGCACACATTCCCATACATTTACTTTCCCTTTTTTTGCCATGTTCCTTGAACGTGAGACACCAACATAAAGAAATGACAGATGTTCGATTGTTAGAGAGAAAAAATCATGACTGTGAAGCATTTCTTTTATGAGACCTGTTATACTTGTTTCATAGAACAGAAAAGACAACTTGAGGATGATCACAGACAGTTATGCACCCAGACTGAGAGAAAAATGTACCTCCAAACATTTGTGGTCAGCCTAAAAATCTAGCTAACGATGATGTTAATCATAATCAGTGTGTTCAAGGGGTTGTTTCTTTATTCTGTTTAGTTAATATAAATCTGCCAAGGAATGCAAGAGAAGAATTATAGTTTTTTAGTAACAAAGGCAAGGTATTTGATTCAGTGCTCATTACACCTTCCTCCTTAAACTTCAGTTTGTTTTACCAGTCCATTGTGTTTATGCATTTGATCCTGAAAACGGTAGCATATCATGTAATGAGATGGCTAACCATACAGAGATGCATATTACCAATGTACTCACTTCGATATTATATTGAACATTTAGACATTGTTATGCCGCTTCAAGAGTTTGCTGTCCTGTAGCATTCACAACCGTAGAATATACATGTCTCAAGTAGATGACACAAACCTGAAATTTCATCTTAGACGTAGTACTGCGACTTATGTTATTAAAATGCAATATGGAACATTATTTCTAATGCACCACATTACTCTTTCAAAATAAATGGAAAGCAGCTGATGCTCAACATCAACAAACACTATTTGCTTCTTGAATTTTATCGTCACCTCAAGCACAGCAAATGACAACTTAAAAAATGCGAAATCAAAATCCTGCACACATTTTATTTGCAAAAAGTTGATGTAGGGCTACAGAAAAGATTCCGAATAATGCGCAGCCAACTTGACATTATTTTGTAATTAAACCACATTGCCTGGCAGGTTGTCTTAACAGAACAGTGAAACCATGCAACGGCATGCCAACAAAGCAAAGCAAGGGCTTAACACTTCTGTACTGCATTAGTGCATCAGTGCGTTACGTCCAATGGTCTCCACTAAGGGGATGAATGATGCAAAAGACGACTGAGCATGAAGTCACTGTAAGTGAATGGTGTGACGTTCCTTGTGTGTGCTACGAGGGTCCGCGTTCGACAGCGCGGCGTAGACGGAGCCCCCAGTGGCGGCGAAAGCACTCAAGGGAAAACAATTCAGCTGGAAGAGGGGAGATCGGCGACAGCCGGTCTCGTTTTGGAAGCAGCCAGTACACATGTTTCTGCTATATATGGCTGCAAGCAACTTGAGTGGGATTGCTTTCGGGCCTGGCCCCGTGGCAAGACGGCGGGCATCATCAATCAACCCTCCCGAGCACACCCCAGGACAAGGAACCACTTTCCCGGCCTATTAGTAACCTCGCGTTCCGGCCTTGAGGGGCGAGTGTCATTTGATGGAGAACGGAGGTCGGTGACCCACGGGAACCGTCAGCGGGCCATAGACCGTCTACCACAGCCGAGGCTACCTCGAAGACAACCTTCTTTCCCTCGGACTCAACACGTGAGGGGGCGAGACCATAAGTGCGGTGGTGTGTTTGTGCGCCCAAGTGAAAGCCCTAGGCCCCTCCCACTCCGGCGTGGGCGTCCTCATCCTAGGGAGTGTGGGGAGAAGAGGATATAAAAATCGACCAGGAGTACGGAAGAAGAAACGCTCAGGACGACATCGTTCGCCAAGGGGGCCTTCAGCGCCGAAGCCAACAACCGTTCGAGCTCAACTCCGGAGCCCCTCCATCGTCCCCATGAAGTCGTCGGCACGTAAGCTCGGACGCCCCAGCCTCTGAATCATAATCATGTATAATTATTGAATATATCTGTTTGTTTAAACTGAGCCATACGGTGTCTCTTTGCCTCTCCGTCCCGTGTGGACCTGCGCACTAATGGGGGGTCGTCACAATGGGCTTGCCCCAGAAGCTAGCTTTCACAGTACACTGAATGGGACATCAGCAAGGCTCTGAGGTTTCAGTTTCGAATCATTCACTACACATTTCGTCTTTCCATCACTTTTGTCTTTTTTTCACAACATTGCCGGTTTGTTGCACCATTAACTGTGTGAGAAGACAAGAAAAGTCTTTGGGAACGACATTTCAGGAAGAAGGGTCCTTCAGAGGGCAATGGGACAACAAGTAGCAGAGCGGACATGACAGCGCTACAGACAATGTGGAGCCTTGTATGCTAGGCTCTCTGTCGTCCTGTTGCACTACAAAGTACCCTTTTAATAATATGTACCACGAAGCCCAGCATGAAGTTTTGCTTAGTATACAAGTTCTAATTTGAGTGATACCGCTTATTATGTTGCAGTAACTATGTTATAGCATTGCAAACATTGGTTTTTATTTTCATTGTCGTGTAGTAAGTGGAAACCTTCTGCAGCTAGCCAACCACTTTGCTAAGTTGTATTCTTTTGAGCGAAGTGGACAGAGGATGCACATACTACCCAACGTGACGTCAGTGGTGTTCTGATACACGAGGGTATCAAGTACTGCTTCGTATTGTAGCAAAGTACTATGCCTGAATGGGCTTTTATTCATGGGGCTTGGTGCAGTTGGCTTATAGCAGCACTTGTCCTCTATTCCTCTTTCCTGTTGACCATTTCTCTCGCGCTGCGCATATCTAAAATGGCACATGCTGCAGTAAATATTGATCATTCTCACAAGTCGTTTCTCTAACTCTGCTCATGACTAGCCCAAAAACTATTTTGCATGCTTCAGGAAGGTGCCACTGGATAAACTGGACTGTGCTGCAGGGTTAGATGAAAAGCACGTCTGGTTGGTAAATAAATGGTTAAAGCAATAAACATCTTCATCCACCATCGAAGTTGGGAGACATAGGCTGTTTGCAACTTCTACCACTGTATATTTGAAGTTTCTAGATCGAGCGGCTGTTCAAAGGATGGGTGCCCTGGTTTCTGTCATCGTTCGGCTTTCCTCTGCTACGTGAAAATTCGGTTATAAGATGCCCTTAGCCTCATTGTCATTCTACTAATGCTCCATTGCACTCCGAAGAATGCAGAGTGTTATGCAAATACCTGTTTACAGCAGCATTTGCATAGATATTTTCCTTGACTTCCCTGAAACTGCAAGATTCGACAAGCGATGCTCACACTTCTTCGGTTCATATTTCTTATTTCTGTGATATAACAGCAGTTGCCAACAGAGAGTGGAATAAAAAACTATGAACGAAAGGGTCAAAGCCATATGGCTGCATTCACTGAAAAGCACAGCAGCCTCCCGTCTTCCGACACAAGCCATCCAATTCCCAGTGGCTTCACGCTTGCTCAGCTCACGAAAGAATGTGCCATACCTAGACAAGATTACTAGTAGCGTCCTTCTTTGTCCGTGTGCCACTGCACTGTTTCACTGTAATGTTAGACAAACTCGCCCATCAGTTAGTGTTATTAAGGTTGTCAAACTATGCACAAAATTCACGTGCACATTGAATCGCAACAATGTCAAGATGCTGCGGGAGGGATGCCAGGCATATGCAGTTTACATGCAGTTTTTTGCTCACGTCTTACTGATTATATATGGCTACTGCAACAGTCATAAAGCGATAGATGTGATGGAAACTTGTCTATACACAAGAGAAAAATTTATGTGGTTACCTCTGAATGAATTCCAATGTGGCTTGCACTTCTTGATTGTATTTCATGTTGAGACAAAGTACATAGCATAAAGGATCTCCATGGCGGCCAGAAAGCTCAGTCCTTCAAAGCACCTTGCTCTGTCGAGTGTAACAGTGCATGTACAATCACAGTCAAAGATGCTTGTGCTTGAAAAAAAAATCATCAAATACTGCATCAAAAACTGAGTTCGGATAAGATATTAGCAATTGTGGAGCAATTTTTTTTTAATGCTACAGCTCAGAAGAATAATTTTTGGCATAACATGAACATGAGGCATGCAAATCTCTCACATAGCTGGTCAAGTCAACACAGCTCACAAAAACATTATGTCGGCACCTCTATGTACATGCAAATGCGAGATACTGAAGCTATTTATAAAGCAATGGACAAGAGCAGATGAATGAATGGCAATGCATGATATTTTCTAAAGATGATTTTCAGAATTTTATAGCTGCACCAACAGGGTTCAGGCAGCGGGTTATGCTGCCATATACCGTCTCTAAGAGACGACTGTGGCATGTGGATGGTAAATTTAGCTTGTTGGGCATGCCTCATCAAATTCTTGAAGCTGCATTGAGTCTGACATACAGGGCCATTCACAACAACCTCCTTGGTTATCACGCTCTAATTCTTTGTTATCAATGAGGTTTCACTTTCATGCTTTTAGAAGGTTATACTCTGCTCAAAGCATCCAGAAAATTATGAAAATCTTACCAAATACAACCACCACTGATGTAGGGGGCAGGTCGCTAGTCAGTTCAGCAACACAGGTTGATGTCTGAGGAGGCAAGAAGCCATTATCATAAGCAGATGAATATAAGAAAATGGCACGTTCAATACAAGGGCACACAGGTAACAAGTGTGCTGAAGAATTACAGGAATAATGAACATCTGCCTAATTGCAGCAACAGGACTGCAAAAAGGAAAGTTCACAGCTTTATGCACTTTGGTAAGCCTTGAGGGGGTGCCCATTAAATTTTACTGGAACAATGACGCATGATAATTGTTGACTAATTCAGTTTTCCTTTGCCACTGGCCACAATTTATGCGAACTCATGTGATGGAGCAACTGCCCTAGAATTTTACAAATATATGTGCAAGTTTCATCAACAGTCATAAAGCATAAATTAAGTTGATGCTAAGAGACTACCAACTGAGTATCCATCCCCGCAATAATCTCACCTCAAAAACACTGAACAGGAACTCTGTCTTTTCTTTGAAGAAAAGGCACTAAAATGGGAACACCCCACTGAGCAGAGCTTTTGGGCGGCCAATTTCCTGTGCTGCCTTGTCTTTCATAAGGAGCCATTGAAGTGCCTTATCTCCCTTCAGACTGTGTCGCAGTAGTGTCTACAAGACCTCAAGGTCTGCAATTTCTTTATTTACAAATAATCCTTCTAGCTGTGTGTCAGCCTGGAAAAAAAGAGACGTTTGGCTGTAAAGAGTGCTTGACATCGCTGAAAACAACCATAACAGTGAGTGAAAGGTAATTTGTGTACAAGACTTTCACCTTTTTCAGCCTAACGATCCAGTGCTGAACAATTCATCAACACCTAGAGGGTATGCCCTCTCAACTGTGTGTCATACATCACCCCTAACCTTCATTTTTTCCCCGCCATCTTAGTGTGCAATTGATGGTCACATACAATGTGTTTTAGGGAAGCCTGCCACTAATTTTTAAAAATGGGCTTTTTGAGTTATGAAGACTGCTTCTGCAGCAGACTAATACCAGTGTAAGCGGGCAATGCAAACAGCTCAATAAAGTCGGCTAGCAAGTCAGTTAAATAATTTCTCATAATTAACTTCATAACTATCGCACTCAGGCAACTGGTTGTAATTAAAAATTTGTAGCCGATCATTAGTAATAGCCATATCAGTGTTTAGAATTTCAAAAACATGATTACCCTAGATGCTGTGGCCCAGAAAATTTTAGCTACATCATGCCAAGATACAAGCACTTTTAAAATGCATGCAGGCAAACCAATCCCTCCAGTGCACGTAACTACATAGTCGAAATAGCCAAACTTTCCATGTCACAGCGCCAAGGGTAATCGTGTTTCCAAAATTCTAAAAATTGATGTGGCTATCAGTAATGAAATATCTGGTACAAGCTTATATGTATGACCACACTAATATCTCATGCCTACTATGACATACTAACAACAAGAATAAACGAACTGCAAAAATAGTTGATTTTGTACTGCAAGGTAACTGCAGGGTAAGGCTCTCAGAAGGCTGCACGACACAGTTACAAAGTCCACTGCACTAGGTGCAGTCATCATCAGCCTGACTATGCCCACTGCAGGGCAAAGGCCTCTCCCATGTCTCCAATTAACCTAGTCCTTTTCCAGCTGTGACCACCTTATCCCGACAAACTTCTTAATCTCATCCACACACCTAACTTTCTGCCACCCCCTGCTATGCTTGCCTTCTCTTAGAATCCACTCCATTACCCGCAGGTGCAGTCTACTCCTGACTATATTAACTTCTACTGTTACACCGAGTTTCAAATTAAGTAAAATTTTAAACCAATTTTTGAATTTTGTTCACTTTTTGACATAATGAATGTTCACTGCCAGTAATTCATGCATTTCTTATTATTTAACATCTATTGCTCTTCTTGTTGGAAGTTAACTTTTGACATGGAAACTGGTAGTAAAAGTGCTTTAATAAAATTCGTGGCTTACCCCGCACATATAGCAGCCAGCATTACTTTAACACACACTGAGCACAAATTACTTTTCCTGAAACTGTAAACAACATTTCAATTTACTGACATGCAGCTTTGAAATACAGTTGCATGCATGCCTTCTAAAATGGGCCAGGAAGTTCTGCTGCACGAAGAGCAATGGCCACTCTTTCTGTACATCACAAGCTCGCTTGCCCTTAGCGTTAATGGTAATTCGAATTGCTGCATAAGCACGCATCAAGAGTTCTTGCAGAGGAATGTTTTGCTCCTCTCGAGCTTTCAGGATTTCAGCAAGAAGGATTTTTTTGCTTCCTCGCAGTCATCGAACTTTATAGCAGTGACTGGTGGCTGCCATTCTGTGCAGCCATAAGTTGTCCTTGTTGCTGCCCTCTTCAGAGGTCTACCGCACAGTTCCTCAGGAAGGCACTTACATCCGCACCTTGCGTTTTCAATTCGGCACTGAATTTTGTAAGCAAGTCCATGAAATATTTTACCCCCTGAGGAGGTGGACAGTGCATCACCGAGTGCTGACGAATATTTCTGGCCGACACGATTGGCCACTGACCGGATCTGCTTTGCAGTTGGCCTTGAGGCTGCTTTGCACATCGCTACTACCATTACTCTCACTACTTCTTGATATTGACTTCGTTCAAGTGGGTTTGATGCACTCAGAGCTGTTAGAGTTTCATGAGACAGGGAGTTAAATGGAATCGTCAATGACTGAAAATCTTCCAGTGATGGGGGGGGGGGACGCTGAAGGCTCTTTTGTAAACAACATCCAAATGCAGACTTGGAAAAGGAGTTAAAGAGCGGTAACAATACCAGTACTTACAGTAGCTGAACAAATTATGAGGTGGCATGTATTGCACAGCATTTACAGTCATTTAAAACTCTGGCCCATATTTTAGATCAAGTCAGATAGTGATGGTCAGCATGATGCATCATCATCATCATCAGTATAACTATGTCCACTGCACGACAAAGGCCCCTTCTATATCCTTCCAATTAACCCTGCCCCCTGCCTTGTGCCACCTTTGGCCACTTCATCCCTGAAAACTTTCTAATTTCATAAACTGTCCTGACTTCGACGTCTCCTGCTATGCTAGCCCTTGTAGTGCTGCCCTTTAAGAACTATAGACACCTAATTTTATTGCGCATTTTCTTCTCTCAAATTGTGCATCAGACATTAGAATACATGAATTGCCGGGTGCTACTAAGCCTACGGCCGCTAAATAATTTATAACTGAATTTCTTCTCCCATGCTGTTTCGGTTTGTTTCATCGACCGAACGATGACTGTGACATCAAGTTGATGTTTTGGTCATGTGATCGACTAGGAAAACTAATATAATCAAAGATATGTAGCTTAAATTCACTACGACATTTAATCCAGCGTCTTCCAAGACCTGGAACGACAAAAAATGATTTGTCACTTGATGTCCGAGTCGGCATTCGGTCAATGAAACTGAAACATCATGAGAGAAATTCAATTATAAATTATTTAGCGGTTGTAAAGAAATACGATGGTAATCCATGTATACGAATGTCTAATGCATTGTCAGAAAAAAGAAAACATGCAAGCAAAAATTTGGTGTCGATAGTCTTTTAACAAACGCCGGTCATCTTGCCTTTGCATCAGATGTCCTGTTCATGCTCATTTTTTTAGATTAAAATATCATTAACTAGGGTTTGTTCCATGACCCACTCTGCTTTCGTTCTGTCTCCGAACATTACAGCTATCAGTTTCCTTTCTATAGCTTGCGGAATTGTCCTCAATTTAAGTTCGGCCTTTTTTGTTCGCCTCCACATTTCTGCCCCATAGGCGAGTTCAGATATGGCTGTTATATACTTCCCTCAGAAATGCTTGTAAACTGCCATTCATCATCTGAGAGTACCTGACAAATGCACTCCACCCCATTCTTATTCTCCTAGTTATTTTACTCTCATAATCCAGGTGCATTCCTTACAGCTCCAATCTTTACCACATTTCTTTATATTATTTTGAGCATTGTACTTTTAAGGCGCCAAAACCACGCGTGCGCATGCACGCACACACACACAGAAGAGAAGAGTACGGGACAGAGCATACTTGTCGTGTGTGTTTGCGTGTGTGTGTGGTTTTGACGCCTTAAAAGTACAATGATCAATTACCAACTAGCCCAACAAGAAGTTCTTTTTATATTATTTTGGACCCACCGCTCTGCTTTGCCTGTCTAGGTCATTGATCATGCTTTATGAGAAATGTTGTGGCAGAGAGCTTCAGATGATTTCTGACCACCTAGGGAACTTTAATGTATACTGGCATCACACAGTATACTGGTGGTTTTCTATTTTACCCTTTTCAAATTTGGCTGCAATGGCCAGGAATCTAACCTTTGACCTTGTTGACCTTTGACCACTCGCAGAGTTGTGAGTGGCACTCCGTCCCATTATCTTCTCTTGTGTGTGCACCTTCAAATACAATCAACTGCTTTAGCAAGGACATGTGGTTTGCTGTGTCCAACATAGTGGCAGCAGAAGTCAATTACATGAACAGGATGCAGCTTTTCTTTTTGCAACTGCCTTTGCTTACTTTACTGTGTCTTATGTCAAGTAGGTGCAGTCATTTGTAAAACGCTGATAACAGAAGCCACACCAAACTAATATCGTGCTAGTAACAGTTTTGCTTGGCAGAAATTGCTCTAGCTCTCTTTTCACATCATGACTACACTGGCATTGCTAGTTACACTCGGCCTGCTTTCCAGTCATTTCTGTAGCACTTCCCTTCAAAATAAAAACGGATACAATCAAGTTTCTTCTCTCTGAGGGATGTCTTGGTCCAGAGAAAAGTATCCTAACTATAGTGCTATGTTATAATTTTACTGGTTTTGCTTACACAGTCTGTTCCCATGTACAGCCATAGACAAAAGTTTTCGGGTTGCAGATTCGTGCCAAAAAATGTATTCCTGCATAGTCAGGCAAAGCGCGGCAATGAAAAGTACAGACGCATGATGACATATGCGTGCTTCATTTGCTGGAATCAATAGCTGACTTTCTAGCACGGTAATGCAGAAATTTTTTTCCGGACAATCCGCATCCTGCAAACTTTTGTCAATGACTGTACAACCATCATATCGGAGCCCTGGTGTCAGAATGCAGCAGGAGGGCTGTTAATCAACTCATAGATCTTATCACTCACTATATCTAGGTGCAGTGGCTACAACAACGAACACAACAATACAATGCAGCTTTAGCATGCAGATTGCATGCTTTAAGATTTATCAGTCATGAGAAAACTTTTAAAGCAGAACTGTTTGTGCACATAGTTTAGTAAATACAGTTAAACCACTACAGTCCACCACACTTTGCAGATGCTGTTGATCACTTGACCCTATCGTTAGCCTAGAATAAACTTGATGCTCAGGATAATGCTTGCTACAAGTTATTACTGATAGTAAATCGAAATTACTTCAGAATTAACATGCCTGTCCTTTGTCTACATCAGGTTATAATAAGAATGCATATTAGTCAGGTCAGACCCATAGCTCCGCATCACTTTACTGATGTAAACGGCCTGTACGCTGTGCGATACCAGTGCCTGCATATTAAAGAATCCCAGATAGTTGAAATTAATATAGAGCCCTGCACTAAGGCATCTTTCTTAGCCCATGTGCAGCTTCGGGATCACAAGCCATACCAGCCTAATGAATGCAAAGCAGTGTGTCACAAAACACTTCAATGCACACTCAAGAAATGTTATGTTGTCAGCCTCATCTGTGGAATCCTCTGAGTACCAGGGTTTGAAATTTATATATTGGTCAGAACATAGGTGGTGCATGTGCTTATAAATAGAGACAGAGTGTTGCATGCATTTTGGTGAGTCTGCATCACGTGCACCAACAGCCTGAACAATGAACAATTATTTTATGTTGCACTGCACTGTACTGAAAGCATCATACCTGCATTGAAAGAATCTGCAGTGACAACACTGGAGCCAAATATGAATGTGCAGCCCAAATTGCCATCAAAGTTTTCTTGCATGTACTTAAAGCTTTTCTCATCAACCTCTGTGCCATCTTCAAGAAATACCTAGGACAAAAAGAAGAGATTTTAAAATGTGAACTTTTAAAGCAAGGACCCATACACTCTAGCAAGCTGATTAATGATCACGAGGCTAAAGGGAAGATGCGGGTCTTAAAAAGGAAAATGTTTGTAACAAGAAATAACGTAATGAAATTAGGGGTGAATATGTATTACTTCCTTCTTTTTTGAAATACATCATTAGTTTCAGTATATCTCAATCAGTTTTCATATTATGAAAAAATAATTGAAGCTTAAATAATTTTTTGCGGATTGTTCAGACACTTTCCCTCAACAGTTCTTGGTTTTGATTGGAATGCATCTGTAGGCAGATACCTGCCATGCAAAGCTATGCTATTTGTAATGTTATTGAGGTACAATATCATACAAAACAATTCAATTTTGTTAAAGCACCATAATTATAACATATTAGGTGAAATTAAAATTTATATGTTCGACCAAGCTACAAAAATATAGCATAGCTCTATTGTTCAGTTCTTTCTGAACTCAACAGTAAAAGTTTTATTAAAATTGCACCAGAAAAACATAATGAAAACCTCTGCAAGGGTAGTCGAGTTGGCAAAAACACGAAGTGGAGAAAACCGCATTTGAGGTGCGCCTGCCAGGCATCTGGAGGACTTTGTAGAGACCTCAGACAACGGCAGCATGGAGATATTCCGAGAGAGCTTCCCCATAGTAAGTAACACCTGGATGTAGAGAAGAGCGGCAGTTTTCAAACAAGAGCAAAATGGTGGCCATTGGATCTCCGGTTCTGCCACATTTTGCCCCGAAATCACCATTTCAGTGCGTTGGTGGCATCAAATATATGATTTTTAGTTTGGTAGCTGGAGGTAAAATTATCATGACAATACAGCACAAACGAGGACGAGGAAGGAATACAACTGCACAAGCTCCGACTTTCAACAGGGTTTGCTGGAAACCACGTGAAATATATACATTGTGGCCTTAAAAAAAACAGCAAAGTATGCCTTGTCAAATTGACACTGGATGTGTTGAAAAAAAAACGAACATTGATTATGAGGCATTTAACAACACAAACTGTTTCTTAGTGAGTCACACACGATGTGCTGCCACAATGATTGTGGTTATTTTTAATTTCTGTGGCCTTGATTATCTCACACACCAACTTTTCTTCTGTACCTGTATAGCACAATGCACTGTGCATGAATTCCAGCACATAGCGCTCGGATCCGGAAAATGATCGTAATCGTGGCAGTGAATCATCAAATTCTCTCTCACAGCTTTTTTCACATCATAAAGGTGCTCTTTTAACCTCTCATTAGTACACCTGCCAGTTTTACCATTTGGAAACATAGCCACAATTCAAGGGGATCGAGTACACTACGCCTTCTGTGCAATCCGCAAAGCGATTCTGTTTGATTGTGGAACCTTCGTCGCCTTGCTGACCTCGGTTCACACACTTACGGAGGTGCTTAAGCTTCTGAGATGCGGAGAAAACAACAGCAATACCAACTCGACTGCCTATTTTATTTAATCGGTACGATAAGTTGTGCATGTAGGAAACAGGCACAACCTTTCTTTTGGGAGCTACAGTCTTGACAAGGGCACAACGAGCCTATTTCAACTTGTGCTTAAGGCACTCAGCTACAGACGCCAACAAAGGGTATGGATATCCAGCGCTAGACAAAAGGCTTATTTGCTAGACAAAAGGGCATGCCGTGGTGTACACACAGGATTTCATCAAGTCATTTTTAAAGCAAAGGTTAGTGCTAGCTCTCTTCACCAGCATTGAGTGAGCCGAAGAAAATGTAAAGGAGGATTTTTTGCCCTCGGCTTGTAAGACCAGCAAGTGTGGTCACCCAGGAATGAGATCCTGAGATCCAAAAAATGTAACGACCCATTCTCTGGACTCTCAGTGGTGATTGAAAGGAGACTGAAGTTTTGACTGAACAGGTCTATCACTTTAGACACAGCTTCGTCAGGATCGGAGACCATTCCATCCCAGAGAACGAGGTAGCCGTCCACGAATCTAAAAACTTTATGAACACATGATCCCTCTAGTTCATTTTCTAAAATTACGAAATAGTTCATGCTGTTAAATGCTTCATGAAAAATGTTTGTTTTCAACAAATCCAATTTGAATGTGGCAAGGCATCCTTTGTGGGTCGTTTTTTCAGGATGCAGCATACATATTTTGTCGTGCTTTCCAGTAAACCTTGTCGAAAGTTGGCACTCGTGCCGTCTTATTCCTTCCTCGTCTTGTCTTGTCTGCACTGTTTTGTCACGATGAATTGCCAACAAGCCCATCCATCCATCTTAGCAAAGGTCAAATTAGACCTTGAGACTTGGCAGGTAGGAACTTCAGAGCATATTGAACCCGAATATGCTATTTTTGAAAAATTTAAATTTTTGCATCTTTTCCACCATTTCAAGACCAGCGTCTCCTGTCAAAGTGGCGCAAGAGTAGATGAGAAAAATGCAGTGCTTTTGATAACTCCTGAAACTACCATTAAAACAAGACATGTGCCAAACAGACAAGCCTATAAAGTGACTAACAAGAGATGAAACAAGACTGATACTGAGCTACATAAGAGAAAAATTAGAGAAAAACCTTACAATAAAATATGTCATACTGATGCATTTTTTACTGTACAGCCTACACTCATAATAATAAAGCCTAGTCTTTCATGCCATTGTTACCTTCTTTTGGAATACTCTGAATTTTTATCCCTGCCTGAAACACACCATCAGTTGTTGCTGTGGGCTCCAACATTTTCTAAAACCACTTTTCCAGTGTTATACTGTTGTTCCTAAAGCCTATCAACTGCTTCACAAGTTTATTTGCAGTATGTTATATGGTACAAAATATAGAGATGGAATAACTATATGTAATCAATCCCATGTCCCAGAAGCAGGTTGCATGCCAAGCTAATCAGGAGTCCTGCAGGCAACAGGCTAAAGGAATACCTGTGCATGAACTTGCTCAGGGACACATTGGAACTCACGAATGCATTAGAAGGTGCATCCCAAGACTGAACAGAGAGAGAGAGTAAACTTTAGTGTTCTGAGCATGAACAGAGGAGTAAGCTAGCCCTTTAATTTAAACATACTCAGTGCAGATTAGCTCACATTCTAGATTAAAAACTTGCCTGCGAAAAAAAAATCCTTATTCTTCAGGCTTATCTATAGAAGTAGGAATAAATGATGCCCATCAAAATTTAATATGGCTACCTTGGCATCTTAAACTAGTCGAGATCTTTTAGTTCTGGAACGTAATACTTCATCAAACCAAATTTCAATAAAGGTCATTAAAAAGCACCCACATGTGAACTGAGACAATGCTTACTTTCATTAATTTTAACTAGCAGGAGACTAAAAATATGTTTTAGCAGAACCTTCTACACACACTTCATGCTGAGAGGAGAATATTATCAGTTTTGATAACCAAAAGAAACACACACACATGAAAGCACATGAAACTGGCAGGCCAAGTGATAAGTGCCACTGCACTAACAGTAGTCCCATGCAAAACGTAACTTCATTAATGTAAGGAAACAAGACATGTCCAACATTCTCGCACAAGAATTTTGAAAAGTGTAAAAATGTAAGATTCTGTTATGCAAATATTGAGCGTAATGGTCCATTCTTCTGATATGCAGCAAAATCTTTCTTTTCAAGTGTTTCCATCGATCACATCGAGCAGTTAAAAAGGCCCGCGTTAATTCTAACTAACCTCCAGCCCTCTTCAACTCAGATTTACATCCAGGACTGACTACTAATTCACGTGGCCGAAACCTAATTAGTGCGAGGCATAACCTCTTTATAGCAGTGAGGCGAAGTTTATAAACACAGGACAAAAGAAATGTTGCTTGGGGTTTACCCATTGAAACAGTGCTTTTGCACTAAAAAAAATAAAGTCTGCCTCCAAACAATGACAACGAAAAACAACTTGTGCATCGACCTGAAGGAGTGGCAGCACTCATGCAGTATACCTTACACATTAGCAGCAGATGCGAGTGAATTTTAGAACCAAGCAGATGAAAGTGAACATTTTGGCAATTGCTAGCATCACCACCATGTGTCAGGCCTAACGTCACTAAACAAGCAGTGAGCATTAAATCAACATGCGTACTGCCACTGCCAGATGGTAAGCTGTAATGCCACGAAAAAGTTCTTTAGTTCTACACTAAATATATGTGCCACTGACGTCCCCAGTTCAGCGCTTAGAATTTTAGATGAGAAAGTCAGTTTATTTTTGTTGTCTGCCAAGCACCAAAATTAAGAAAAAATGCCTCACCCAACCAAATCCTCCTGCTCTCTCCAAGGGCACAGTGCCTGTTGTCAATCTCAGCATGGTAGAAGCACCTAAATAAGTAAAGTTGGGAGAGGGCCAGGGCAGTGAGCACAGCATCAAATAACAACCATGGTCTGCTACAAAAAAGCTAGACAAAGCTAAAGCCCTTTTGTGAACACCCTTGACTGACTCATTGTTGCCCTCGATGCTGACCAAGCATTAGCTTAGAAGAACTAGTAGCTCAAATTAGCGAAAGCCGCATGCTAATTTTTGAAAGCCCAAGTTTAGCGCATGTGGCACAGTGACCGCACACTACAAAGCGGAACTGTGTTCACTACACTGGTGCCTGACCAACACTGTTCGGCATCCTCCAGCGCTTGACTACTTAAAAACCCTACCACTTTTTTTCTTGGTTTGGAAAGGATCATAACTTCAGCGTATGCACGAGACACAGCTGCACCATAGCCGATTTCATGACCAATTGCACTGAAAAGTGGGACAACAAATGAATGGGAAAACATTCAACATAAAAAAACTCAGATGACAGTTACAAGTGTGTACTGCGAATGTTTTAGCATTAGCTGTGGTGTGAAAGTAAAAACTTTTTGTGATATTCTGGCCTAAACTACCAGGTTCTCCTCCGGAGTTCGAGTGTATGTACTCTGACACACGCTACCTAATGCCCCATGTCTCTTCTTCAGTCTCGCCGGCTTTCTTAAAACACATACCCTGTCGGCAGCCGGCCACACCAGTGTTCTGGCACGCTGCCAAGTTTTCCAAGTGAGCCATTGCCGCTGGCACTCTCGTCAAAATATAAACACCCCACGTTGTTACTGGCGCAGCATCTGGCACATTGCTATGGCCTGCACCACAGACGGCATCAACGCCAATGGTATTGGAACTCAGGCACGAGCTAAGAGCTATGTTGTCGTTGGAACGTCTCTTTTTCTTCTGTATTATGTGAGCGCATGCACGGCGGAACCTTTATATTTCCCATGCATGGGCAAAATAAAACCAGTTGTGAGTGCAGCAATTGTTCGTGTCGTGAGTGTTTTTTTCTATTGTGTTAGTCTTTTTTTGCGCTGAAGTTATGTCGAATCTAAAGCACTGAAAACATTCTATTTGAAGAGGCGATTTTCTGGTGGTGATGAGACCACAATCACACGGTGCAGATCAGGCTGATGGGGCAGGAACCACCAATGGGTGCAGACAGTTCAAGCAGGATACTCCTGCCCGGCCAATAAATGGCAAAACAATGGCAAAGCTTTGCAATTTTGCAAGTGTACCAACAAGTTTTGACCCTTTCAGCGACGCTCTCGCGCATTGATGGGCATGTAGGTTTTAGAGGGAAGCCAGCGGGAAACGGAGTGTGTCACTACCTTCTTCATAAAGGGACGTTAGTCAGGGCCACTGAGAGCAAGAGTCAACCATTAGCCAAACACATATTTCATCTCAAGCAACAGACCATGCACTTTACATAACATATGATATATATAATAACATTTTTTTTTCGATTATTAGGAAAGGACCACCCATCTGACCCAGTAGTTGAACATTGTCGTTTCTCAGGCGATCCAGAGACTGTGCTCTCATGGGGGTGCTCGGCATAGAAGTTGGCTGGCTGCCATCGTGCCTCTCTGTAAATGTGCCAGCGCCGCAACACACAGCTGTCAAACAACCTCCAGAACTAGCCTTTCTTGCGGTGGTCACGAGAGACTTTTGAAATGGCCAGAGGCATCCACTGCTCTATTCTAGGTGTTACAACTCTGCATCAAAATGACACTAGGTCGTCTTGTTACCAGCGTTGTAGCAAAAAAGAAGTTTCTGCTTCCCCACCCTACGCTAGATACCCACCTCTGAGCTTTGCCTCCAGTTCGGCAACCTTGTTCTGGAGTTCCCGATAGCAAGGAGTGGCCGGAGTGTCCCCGTAGCCACACCACTGGTCAAAACGAAAAATGAACACCAAACATCTGTCAACAAAGCTTGCAGATACAGTACTGTCAAATGGGGCAAACTATTGACTACGAAATAAATGTTATCGTGATCTACTGGTGACTCAGATTATATCCTAATTTTATTAGACTTAACGCTTAGCGGCTGCAAAGGCTTGTAAATTCCAGAAGCATATTGCACTTACAAGGAATAAAAAAAATTGGCATACAACACTTGCAATCTTTTCCACACACTTTGTTTGGCTACATTGCCTGGCTGTTGTAATTTTCCTTGTGGCCCCATGAAAAATGGCGTAGTTCTACTGTATCATTTCACGACTTCCTAACTGGGAGAGTTCCTGTGAGCTGGGTGTGTGGGCTGTTCAGTAAAAAAAGTCCCTACAGGCCTTTTACCTCTGTCAACACCGCCTTCATCCAATGCCCTCCAAAAGCATCTTGTTTCACTAATGTAGCAAAAGCTGCAAGGAGCCATTAAACAATTGCATGGCAAAGCTGCTGAAAAAATCAGGCAGATTTTTGGACCCAGTCACCAATATCCAGTGCTGCTAGGAGCTCCAAAAGTGCAACCATTCATACAGAGTTGCCATAAGCATATGGAATAACCAGTTTTTGACTACTGAGACCAATTCTTCTATTAAAGGGACAGTGAGGAGAACTTTGTCAACTTTTTTTGTTAGCAAAATCGAATAGTGTGGCATTTCATGACTTTCTTGACGCTCGTCCATGAGCGAAACATACATTTATTTCAAAGAAATTTGGATTCGAAGTTCAAAAAGTTTTTCCCACCCTCCGATTCAAATTCTGAGCATTCTTAAAACCTCACATGATGGAGAGATGTGAAACGTGACGTAAAAGCAGACTCCGTCCAGGGAGCCAGGGCTCTCCATGGAGAGAGCCAGTTATGCGCCCTTCCTTTCCTCTAAACCATCCGCATCTAGAACGCTGTCAACGTCAATGCCAATGAACACAAAGAATTGTTGATATGTTCCCAGTTCATACGATTTCCCGGTTAATACGCTCAAACTCATGGACATTAAAAATGTTCTATAGCATTACGCTATATTTTCCCTGGTTAATATGTTCCAAGAAAACATGATTTCCTGTCTACTATGTTTAAACTTTCGACAAATTGTGCTCGTATAATACATTTACTGACCAACCACACATGTGCAAAAATACAAGTGGGCAGAATGAGGGCATGCGACATGACGGGGGAGGGGGAGAATCTTGGCACGCTGTCAAGGTTTGCACTGCCGATTTTGCACTGCCGACGGAGCGAAAAGAGGACCCCGCTACAAAAAGCTAAAGGCTGAAAAAAAATAGATACTGGCCATTGAAAGTGGAGGGCGTGTTCATTATGAGAGTGGGTTCATTAAACGGGTATATACGGCACATGCTAGACTATATCCATTGACCATCTAAGCAGCTGCTTAAGCAATTATGTGCTTTCGGCTTCAGACTTTTCGGAACACAGCTTCTCTAATTTTTAATTTGTAGCGCCCCTAAGGCACAAGTCAGCTAAGAAGGACACTTAGCGGATGGCTCGGGACTAGTTTCTACCAGTGGGAATTCTTCCAATGAGTGCCAACGTCACCCAGCCCAGGAACGTTTTTGCTTTCAGCTAAACTGAAATTTAGCCGACCTAGCTGCGATTCGACCCCTCAATCACAGCAGCTATGCAAAGCATCAACATAGTGAGCCAAAATTATGAAAATATGACCCTTTGCTGCGAGGTACTTGTCCAGTAATTTCTTGCATATGAAAATTTATCCTACTCAGTGGCTACGAAATACTTTAAGAGCAGTTTAGTGCACAAGCACAGTGCCATACATGTAACCCGGCCCACTCGCTAAAAGGTCGAGACGCCGATATCAGCCGGCAACAGTGGCAGGCAAGATTAGGCAGCACAGACACAGCATACATTACCTTACGACACCAGTCAGCTTTGGTCACTTTTGCCATTTTGACGCCAGCGTTGCGTTGCAAATAATTCTGATTGCAGCTGCATGTCAACCTTGCTACTGTGTGCACATTTTCTTTCAGCTGCTATGCTAGAAACAGTTGCAAGGCAAAGCTAATGACAAACAAAAAATTTGTTTCTTGTTCTACGTCACGCTTGCTTGCATCCTCAATGATATATGCACGGTGTATCTATGTTTGTGCATCAGCTCAGTGCACATTCATATATTCGGAGGAGTTGAGTGGACTTTTTTCAAGTTTCATGGAGTTCACTCAAGCAGTAGTTCACAGTAACATCACACCACCTACAGTAACCACTTGCCTTTTACATGACACTGCACTTGCATCCCCTCTGGTGTATTCACATTCCACGGCTGGCGTGCACACAAAGGAAAGACTCACCGTTGGCATACTTGCCGTCGCCCGGCTTCCTGAGTTGAATATAGGCAGGTGGCAGTGTGCGTGGCTGCCTAGGAATCTGCGGTCCCGCCGCGGAGCCACCTGGTACCAGGCCGTGGCCACTGCCTTGAACTTCAGGCGAGGTGGAGGACTGCTCCGGAAATTGAGCAGTCAGCCGAGAAGACATCCCATACTTCGGCCTGGCACCTCTGTGTTGGCTGGCTTCTGCACAAAAAGTGGGACAGTCTAGCTCGCAAGCGGCATCAGAAAGCTACAGCTAATGCTTCATGCCCTTCTTGTTTATCTGGCCATAAAAGACCAAAATTTAGCTCCGCTACACTTAAGACTGCCATAGAAAACCATTGGGGAATGCTTTTGATGATAGCAGAAATGTTAGTAGGAAAAAAATGTAAGGCTCTAATTAGATGAAAAAATTCCATTCATAAGCGGTTTCCCGATCAAAAATGCTTTTGTCCAGAACTGTTGGATATGTATCCACAAAATGCACCTATATTTGTCACTGTGTTGCTTGAATTGCAAATTCCTGTTCTGGATTGTTTGGCTGCATTTTAGATGTGCCAATATGCAAACATCACACTTCATACCCCTTTTTCTCGCTTTTTATCTGCTCTGATTTAAGCCTGAGCAAAAGTAGGCAAACTAGAACTTGCCTTGAGATTGCAGCTTGGGATGCCAGGGCTTATGCCTTCCTTTGTGGCCTTCTTCATATCTTCAAAACTTTCAACTGCCACAAGTTTCTTAATTTTGTGATCTTGGCTCCAGATTTTAAGTAATATCTGCCAAACAAAAGAACAATATTATCATATCATCCCTACAGAACCATAAATGCCTTGTGAATCTTAAGAATATCGCCTCCAAAAATGTTCAGACAGTATTATCACAGAAGTCGCCAGTAGGCCACCTAAACAAAGCAGTCTTTCGCGTAGCATAATGCAACCACTTTTGTACGTCAGAGTAAGCACACTTCTGTTCAAGGGTAAAGCATATCATCATCATTCTGGCTGCCACCACTGCAGAGCAAAGGCCTCTCCCTTATCTCTCCAATTAACATGGTCCTGCACTTTATCCCCGCTAATTTCCTAACCTCAGTCGCCCATCTAACTTTCTGTTGCCCATTGGTATGTTTGCCTTCTCTTGGACTCCAGTCTTAAGGTAATAATTTTCTGTTATCGCCTTCATTTGTCACAAGAAACATGCATGTACCTGAAGTTTAAGCAGACGTAATGAAAAGAGTGGTTATTGCTTTGTGAACAAATGAGTGCCGCTGATGTATCCTTCGATGTAACTATAGACCTTTGAGCTGCTGCAATGGGTAAACATGTCACACCCCCTCCCATGGATTAGCTGCGAAATGTGGATGTTCTGAGAGCGCTGCCACATCCCATGCACATCATACTCCACGTTAGAATATGTAACCCCTGCATGAAAACACAACAGATCTCCACATTTACATGTGTACAGATGCCATGATTGTTATACACAAATGCTATCAAGATGAGCCAAGCTGTCAGTTTAATTTTAGTGTAAACAATTTCTCCACGTATTACATGTTTTGTTGAGCCATTGAAAAGTTTTATATAGCTCATGAATGGCGTGTGGACTTTTTTAAAAAGTTCCAAACTGAAGCCTTTTGAGCTAAAAAGAAACGAACTACAGTAAAACAAAAACCTTGTGCAGGCATTCTCTTGGCACATGATAAAAAATACAACTCATATATGTTGTCCAAAAAATTTTTGCAGGCCAAAAAGAAAAGAAGCAGTTTATCATGAATTTTGTACGAAGACCTACTTCTGCACTAGTCTGGAAAAATCAAAGGGCTGTCAGATGACGGTTTCTCGTTGGATATTAAGAGAAATTTCTTTTTCGAGTTCAATAAAAAGACAAATTTTTGGAACGAAATCGAAGAGGGTTATGAGCAAACATTGGTGCGTTTGGCATGAAATGACCAGCGATGGCGTAGAGGTAGAACATCCGCCTCGCGTGCAAGAGGACCGGGGTTCAAATCCTGGTGCCGCGCAATTCTCCACCGGGTTTAAAAAAAAAACCGCGTGTCGATGGAATTGCATAACCAGGCCTGGAGTGCGGCCTTATCTCGGTGACCAGAACCGACAACGCACTCTCTCACCAGAACAGGATTTGGCCACCCTGGTGTAGTACTTGGCCACAACCTTCTATGATCAAACCAATTAACCCTCGGCCCTCAGTCCCCAGCGGCTGCAGAGCAACTGACCACGGCGGCGGTCAGACCTGTGACGCAGCGGAGGGTGCTAAGAATCTCTGGCTCCGGACAGGCCGCCATTGGAATCTGAACCTGGCAACGTTTAACGCTAGAACTTTAGCTAGTGAGGCTAGCCTAGCAGTGCTGTTCGAGGAACTAGCGGGAATTAAATGGGATGTGATAGGGCTTAGCGAAGTTAGGAGGACAGGTGAGGCGTATACAGTACTAAAGGACGGACACATACTGTGCTATCGCGGGTTAGAGGATAAACGAGAACTAGGTGTGGGTTTCCTCATTAATAAGGATATAGCTGGCAACGTAGAGGAGTTCTACAGTATTAACGAGAGGGTAGCAGCTATAGTAATTAGGCTGAATAGGAGGTACACGCTGAAAGTGGTGCAGGCCTACGCACCCACATCCAGCCATGATGACCAGGCCGTTGAAAGCTTCTATGAGGACGTAGAATCAGCAATGAATAGAGTAAAATCGCAGTACACTGTACTGATAGGCGACTTCAATGCGAAGGTGGGCAAGAAGCAGGCTGACGACCACGCGGTAGGTGACTATGGGATAGGCTCTAGAAATAGCAGGGGAGAGTTATTAGTCGAATTCGCGGATAGAAATAATTTACGGATCATGAATACCTTCTTCCGCAAACGAGAAAACAGGAAGTGGACCTGGAAGAGCCCCAATGGTGAGATTAAAAATGAAATCGACTTCATACTATGCACTAAACCTGGCATCATTAAGGATGTGGCCGTCCTCGGAAGGGTGCGTTGCAGCGACCATAGAATGGTAAGGTCTAGAATTAGCTTAGACTTGAAGAGGGAACGGAAGAAGCTAGCGAAGAAGAAGACCATTAACGAGTTAGCCGTAAGAGGGAAAGCACAGGAGTTTAGGATAGCGCTGCAAAACAGATACTCGGCTTTAACTGAGGAAGATGATCTTGATGTTCATTCAATGAACGATAACCTGACATCAATAATTACGGAGTGCGCAGTAGAAGTAGGCGGTAGGACAGTTCGAAAAGTTACCGGGAAGCTATCTCAGGTGACGAAAGATCTGATTAAGAAGCGCCAAAACATGAAGGCATCTAACACTACCGATAGAAAAGAACTAACGGAGCTATCAAAGTTAATAAATAAGCGCAAGGTAGCCGACATAAGGAAGTTTAATATGGAGAGAATCGAGCATGCTATAAAGAACGGAGGTAGCCTAAAAACAGTGAAGATGAAACTAGGCATAGGTAAAAACCAGATGTATGCATTAAGAGACAAGCAGGGCAATGTCATTAGCAATATGGATAAGATAGTTAACGTAGCCGAAGAGTTCTACACAGACCTGTACAGTAGCCAATGTAATCAGAGCGCTAATGAGAAAGACAGCAGTGCACAGCAATGCGTCATCCCGCCAGTAACGAAAGATGAAGTAAAGAAAGCCTTAGAAGCAATGAAAAGGGGAAAAGCAGCTGGGGAGGATCAGGTAACAGCAGATCTGTTGAAGGATGGAGGGGACATCGTGCTAGAGAAACTAGCCACCCTGTATACGCAATGCCTTACGACCTCGACTGTACCAGAAGCTTGGAAGAATGCAAACATTATCTTAATTCATAAGAAGGGAGACGCCAAGGACTTGAAAAATTACAGGCCGATCAGCTTACTATCCGTTGCCTACAAAGTATTTACTAAGGTAATCGCTAATAGAGTCAGGGCAACGTTAGACTTTAATCAACCAAATGATCAGGCAGGCTTTCGTAAAGGATATTCTACAATAGATCATATTCACACTATCAATCAGGTGATAGAGAAATGCGCAGAATATAACCAACCTCTATATATAGCTTTCATTGATTACGAGAAAGCATTCGACTCAGTGGAAACCTCAGCAGTCATACAGGCATTGCGTAATCAGGGGGTAGAAGAGCCTTATGTCAAAATACTGGAAGATATATATAGCAACTGCACAGCTGCTATAGTCCTCCATAAAGTCAGCAATAAAATTCCAATAAGGAAGGGCGTCAGGCAAGGAGACACGATCTCGCCAATGCTGTTCACCGCATGTTTGCAGGAGGTATTTCGAGGCCTGAATTGGGAAGAGTTGGGAATAAGAATAAATGGAGAATACCTAAATAATCTGAGATTTGCTGATGACATTGCCTTGCTGAGTCACTCAGGAGGTGAACTGCAAATCATGATCAACGAGTTAGACAGGCAGAGCAGATCGATGGGTCTAAAAATTAACATGCAGAAAACCAAGGTAATGTTCAACAGCCTAGCAAGGGAACAACAGTTCACAATTGGCAGCAAGAGCCTAGAAATGGTGCCGGAATACGTCTACTTAGGGCAGGTAGTGACAGCTGATCCGGATCATGAGAGGGAGATAACTAGAAGGATAAGAATGGGGTGGAGCGCATATGGCAAATTCTCGCAGATCATGAGTGGCAGTTTACCAATTTCCCTCAAGAGGAAAGTGTACAACAGCATAATCTTACCGGTACTCACCTACGGGGCAGAAACATGGAGGCTAACGAAAAGAGTTCAGCTTAAGTTAAGGACAACGCAGCGAGCCATGGAAAGAAAAATGATAGGTGTAACGTTAAGAGATCGGAAGCGGGCAGAGTGGGTGAGTGAACAAACACGGGTTAATGACATCCTAGTCGAAATCAAGAGAAAGAAATGGGCTTGGGCAGGGCATGTAATGCGAAGGCAAGATAACCGCTGGTCTTTAAGGGTAACGGAGTGGGTTCCAAGAGAAAGTAAGCGTAGCAGGGGGCGGCAGAAGGTTAGATGGGCGGATGAGATTAAGAAGTTTGCAGGCAAAGGGTGGATGCAGCTGGCAAAGGATAGGGTTAATTGGAGAGACATGGGAGAGGCCTTTGCCCTGCAGTGGGTGTAGTAGGGCTGATGATGATGATGATGACCCATGTAGTCAGCTGCATATAATTTAGTGCGAGCTAATTTACACGCACACATCTTTTTTTTGAAGCAATGTTAATGCCTCAGGGCGTATAAAGGCAGTATGTTTGGGTGGTTCTGCTAGATGCTAAAATTAACTGATGACCACTTGTTTTGAGCATGTATAGCAGACCTACCAAAATGAGAACTTTGGTCCAATACACAAAATTCAAATGTTATACTCATTAAATTTTTCTGGTACTGGCGAGAACAGTGGTAGAGGCCAGCGTCACAGCTTGCACATATATAGTGCCAAACACAAAACACTTGAACTATTGGGAATGCAGAAGTGGAAGTATACCAGTAATACAAAAATGGCAACCCTTATCTATTTGTTTTAATAAATGGGATAGAACCAAATTCAACTATTTGGTTCAAATCTGCATTAGCTATTATAATTTATTTATTTACTTCAAGTTCCCTCATGGCCCATGCAGAGGCAATAAGAGAGGGGTGGGAGCAGTTGCAAAGTGATACATAAGAACAAAGCTGAATTGAAGGTTTTTCCAGTAAACATGAATGCGCATGTGTATCAGCATCATTGTACAGGATTACAGGGCAAAGGAAATACACATTACACACTGCTATATAAAATATGCCTTGTACATGAAGATATTAGGGTGAGAAACAAAACAATGCAAGCCGCAGTGTCACAAGGTTCAAGTTGTTTAGAAATAGCCGCAACAGCAGCAACCAACGACAATGCAATGGCAAAAGCAATGTATAAATGGTATCAAGAACAATAAAAATAATGCTCAAACATGAAAAATCTGCTCAGTGAATAAATTCAGTGAATTTGGCAGAATATTTTCAGTTTCAAATTGCTTGGAGACGGGTATTGCACTTAACTTAATTAATGCAATAATTAATTACTGAAATAATTAATTCTATTCAGCTATTGCATGCACTTAATGACATGATCAATTCGAAGAGATTCACTTGTCAAATGGTTTCACTTGTAGATGGATCCCCGAAATAATGCAAACAAAAAAATGCGAAGATGCTGTCCTATGGCTGCCTCATCTGTCCTATGGCTGCCTCATCTGTCGAAAATTGGACAGGGAGCGGATTACTTGCCAGGCGCAAAAAAAAATGTGATAACGGTATGTCTATCATGTGCCCATCACCTTCTCAGTTCAATGCGGCGAATCGAAACCATGTGCGCCGGCGCCTGGCATGTATACAGTAACGAGTCCCGATACTCGATAATGCTGTATTTCGAGCTGGCCATGTTACCGATAGGCCAATGCGCGGGCCGTTTTGGCGCATGTATATATTTTTCTTTTCACTTCACGCGACAGTACGCGCTAGCTCATTCGTATAGTTTCTCTTTCTCCAATTCCGTTGTAGCCAATCCCTACAGCGAGTTGTTCGCCGCGAAAACTGACAGTGCTGTCTTGATAGTCAAACTGCTGATATGAGCTGAATGTATGCATACCTTGAAAACGAGCAGCACTTCCTTAGTCAGGCCAAGAGATGCTGTCTTGCTCGATCGGTACATAGCTGCAGTTTCCTCCAAACAACGTGCTGTGCGCGCGCGCTATTACTTGCATCAGCAGCCGCGTTATGTGGCACTCCGCGCTGCGTGCTGCGGCTCCAGGCGTGGTATCACTCCGCAATACAATGATGTTCCGAAGAATATAAAACGCCATTTGCGCTTGCGAACAGCCTGAGAATGCGTGACGCTTATAATAAGCGTGCAATCGATCTGCGTAGCGCCGAGCATAATAGCACTAATGTACCAAGTCTTTTTTTTTTGCACTTTAGTTGCACACTTCTGAATTGTGTAGCAGTTCCCGTTTCGAAACTGGAACTATGCTTTGGCAATTGAGCCGACGTAACGGGCGGGACCCGTTCAGCTTTTTCCGTAGCTTTACAGAATTTTATAACAGTGCCGCGGGGCTAGCAAAAATCTTATCCTTGCTTTCTATTATTATTTTAACAAATCACTACCACCATCGCAATAAAACCGGGGCTCGGCCAGCTCCAGTGCTGCCTGCAGTGCTTGTCTGTCGGTAACACAAGCAGGACAAGAGAGTCGGCTTGCAGTGCCTTGGGCATGACACTGTTCTTGCCTCGGCTCGCGTGCCCACTCGGGCCGCTGCTCCAGGCAGGGTACCTCAGCTGACACGTGATCCGCCGAAGGATGTTTGCATGTGGCTGAACGCGCTCAACTGCCACGTGGTAGCGCTCTCTAACGCCGTAACAAGAGGGTCACATCTTGTGCCGTCGCGACGAGCAAAACTGCCTGCTGCGAGCTACGACTCTTTACCCCGTTCGTGGAGCGGGCTTCACTCAAACATCCTGTATGCGAATCGTAGGGGCTTCCCGCGTTCAACGCCGAAAGTAAGTCGTGAAGGAATGGGAATCGTGGCGGCCGAGCGTTGGAACGGTCGCCAAATGCGTGGCTCATACCTTCCCGTCGAACGCTTACACCTACTGTGCCCTTCGATTTGCTTCCCTGAATGCCCACATTGTGGAAACACGGCCAATTGAGCTGTACCACATGGCCTGGCATGCGAACAATTCCCAGATTGACTCATTCCTCAAACCCTGAACCCACCCTGCACAACTCGGACCGCCAAAAATGACTGGTCGCCAGGGCCCTTGACGCAGCCACGCGCGTCCGAAGGTGTCCTGGACTAGGAACTCACCCGTTGCTCTTGTGGATATTGGATGTTTTCAGCAACATCGGAGTGCCCTTTAGCAAGGACAGGCCCAGAACCGTTCCAGACAGTACGTTCTGCGGACACGAGACTCCGTTTGAAGGCGGGGTAGTGTGTAGTGCCTTCTGAACCAGCGCAGCTGGCTGGCCTCAGGGTTCGAGGAATCGTCCCTTATTCTGTAATGTGTTGATTAGAGTATTAAATTCAGTCGTTTCAAACCGAACCAGCGACCTGCGCATGTAGGTCGCCTGACACCACTGCGCCACAGAACAGGCTTCTGAAATTTATTTCATAGCTAGGTGCAGCGCTGTATTTATGCGCAATTTCCGGCACTCAGGCTTTGACGATTCGGAAAAAAGCGACCCAAACACCAAAGAGGCTTCAGCGTTCGCATGCGCACTGGCGCCTCGCTATTCCTCTATCCTCATAATAGATACGGTAGCCCCATTCCAAACGCACTAAGGTGGATACGGCGACGTGGATGAAGTGTGTCGGTGGCGCTTCTGCAATATGCCCTGTGTGCCCTTGACGGACCTTTTTGTGTGTCTTGGTCGTCCTTCTCTGCCATGCAACAGCATCACAGGAAATGCAGGCTAAAATGTTTGGATCACCCGCTTGTCGCAACGCGCCGCACTCGACTTCACCATAGAGGGTGGCGCGGAGCTCATTTAAGTTACCTGAAGACAACTGGCAACTCGGAAGCGTGTCTAGAATGGACAGAAGCAGTCTTACAACTCCAGCAATTTATCCACGCATAGAACTCATGTGTTCGCTTTGCCTTCTTTCTTGTGGCGTTACTGGCTTCGGGCGCCCAATTTAGAGGCACAGCCATGGTCATAATAAGCGCAGATCTGATCCGAATGCACGTTGAGTGCTTCCTCTTGCAGTGTTTTTTTTTAATACGAGGACTCTGCTCTATAAGAACTTCGATGTTTTCTGCTTCAAAGCATCAGTCGGCCGAGGCTACCGCCAGCAGTACTGATGATCGTACCGTCTTCCGAACGGGAAGCTGACCGTTGATTCCGCTTTCCTGTATGCGAATCTTTCCGGACGCGTGTACTGCGCACAACACTTCAGAGGTGACCTGAGAAGCGTTGTGCACCCCAAGGTACTTAGCTCTATCAGACAATTCCAGACTTCACATGTCTAAATGTTGGCTTCCAAATCGATGCAATCTAAGGTGAAGCTTGTGTCAGAGGAGCATTTTTGATTAAGAGCCGTCGCTGTGCTGTTGTGGATCCGAAAACAAAATATGGCAAATTAAAGCTTCTACATGGGGCTACCAGAACGCCTAGATGGCGACTATTTAATGTGACTCACCACAGTATATAGGAAAGTCACGTCGACGTCCATGCAAAACTAGGAGGTTACGGACATGGAGTAAATGAGAACGCAAGCCGGGATATGTTGCTCTATCACTTGCTGAAGGAGTCGGCATTGCGACTTTCCATATCTGCACGAGTGCGATGTGCAGAGTCGTCCTTATCCCGGGCCGACCACCCCACTTTGGCGATATTTGTTGCCACTGCCATACGCCACGCTGCGAGGTTTGCTAGCGCTTCGGTCACACAGCGGAGCAGTGCGTGGTGACACCCACTGACAAGCTGCGCATCCTTACGTGCGGACTCCTGATGACGATTTTCAGGAACACATCATGAATACCCCCTAAGTACTCGACACGACTGGATGTCGTTCAGCCGCCACTACGCTTGAGACTTCCAACGGCAGTGCACCTGCTGTTATGCGTGAAACTAAGTGCTGCCACGGAGCCTGACGGAAAACTGGAAAGCAGGCGTGAGGCCTTGATGCGATAAGCCGAATTCAGCTGCCGGGGAAGAACCTGTCGCCGTCCCTCAAGATCCCGCAGGCACCATGGCTGAGTAGTAGCCGCCGACCATTTCCCCAGTCGATGGATCTGAAGAGCGGGTTCTGGAACATCGAAGTCGACGAAAGAGACCGAGAAAAGATGGCTTTTATCGCGCCGGACGATTCAACTATTTCAAGGTCATGCCGTTCGGGCTTTATTCCGCACCAACTATGTTTCAACGAGCAATGGATACTTTATCTAGACGACGTTGTAGTCTTCGCGACGAGCTTCGACGGACACCGCAGTACTGGATGGAATCAAGTCTTCTGGACTTACCTGCAACATGCCACTTCGCCTACCAGGAGCTGTTTCCCGGCCACATCATCAGCAAGGACGGTGTGCGTCCCGACAAATAGAATTTTGCTTGTCGGGTGCCAGTCAAACGGGAAGCATTGCCAGCAGAAGACTTCAAGGAACTTTAGCCTCGTTTAGAGTCCCCTCCGGTCTTTGGACACTTTGACGAAGACACGAGTACCTTCTACCAGCAAGTTTCCTCTTGTCATCTGCGCATCTTATTTTTCCGCTGCCTCCTGGTGCACTTGCCTTGAATCCAGTCTACCCTTACCCACCATCAGTTACCTTGTCTCCGCATTACATTCCCTGGCGATGCCCATTCGCTCCAAGTGGCGCAACAAGCTGCTACTCTAGCCTCCAGTTGCATGCCTAGCGCCTCATATGCGCCATGGTATCGCACTGCAAACGCAGTTAGCGTTTTCTAATCTGTGTGTGTGTGTTTCTTTTTTTTCAGACTACGTGCCGGAATGCTCCACTGAAAGCCTGCGTTGGTGTCTTTCGCTTTCTTACCTCTCTTTCACCTCGAGAAATTTCTAGTCTCCTTTTTAATACACAGCGTATCAGGATTCCTTCCCATTTTACCTAGTGTAACACAAAGTTAAACGGCTTTGGCGCTGTTTGGCCTTAATCGTCTTGCGCCATTAAGCTTTTAACTAATTCCCAGGACGTTAACTTGCGGCGTGCAATTTGCACCTCTTTTTCCAGTCGATGTAACGGTGGAAAATCACGGCAGCCGTGTTCTGTGGGTGTCAGGTCAAGTGACACACAAGTGAACAAAAGGAGCGTGGCCGTAGCGCGACTAACTTTCATTCGACGGTGTACCCGTACAATGTCTCAGCAATACTTTGCTGCGTTCTTGCTTGGAATGTTGAGAGCCATGAGCAGCAATTAAATTTTGCTCCTCGTGCGCGTAGCATCAAGCGCGGCCCCTGCTCTTTCTTACGCCCCACTGCACTTCTTTTTGGTGAGCTATGGTTGACCGCGCTTCTGAGGTTAGGAATACTTTCAGAACAAAATGAACCTATATGTACACTTCTCGTGCGTCCTGTATATACGTTGATTTTGTGGTGAAATATTTGCGGCGACATAAAATGCGCAGGTCCATTCCACCCATCGTATGGCTCTGTGGGTTCTGATGCTCCATTCGGCATCTCCTATTAATTGACGTGCCCGTTAAAATTCCAATTGCAGCAGTGCCCACAGTTTGGTGGGGCGGAGGCTAGAAACAAATCTTTGTGACGAAAAGTACAACGCTCAAAAGACGGAGGGAGGTGGAGGGCGAGTGGCAACGGGGAACTCTGTGATACACGAAACACCGCGTGCACGATTCTCTAAAGCTTTTTGTTTCTATTTCGCAGAGAAGAGAGACAATTGCAGCCTGGCAATCACAAAGAAGTACAACGCGCGCTCCGTTGACCTCACGGAGCTTTCAGGTGACATCGTCAAGCTGGTTTTCAGTTGAAGGTGAGTCGACTAGACTCCTTCGTATTTCAAGCAGTCGTTTGCAGGGTATGCAATAGTCCGCACGTTGCCCGCTGCACAGACGCGAAGGACTTTGCCGTGAATTACAGAAGGAACTGGCCGCGTACGTCTAGTGGGGGCCGGCACCCGTTCTACTATTCGTTTCGTAGCCAGATTTTTTTTATGGGCGTTTAACGTCCCAAAGCGACTCAGGCTATGAGGGACGCCGTAGTGAATGGCTCCGGATAATTTCGACCACCTGGGCTTCTTTAACGTGCACTGACATCGCACCGCACTCTAAAGTTTCGCCTCCATCAAACTTCGACCGCCGCGGCAGGGATCGAACCCGCGTCTTTCTGGTCAGTAACCGAGCGCCATGACCACTGAGCCACCGCGGCGGCACATAGCCAGATTGCGCTATACATTGCAGGTGCTTTGTGCTCAATGGTAAGGCATAAGATGCTTATTTCTTACGGTGTATACATCTAATGGTTCGTCCAGTGCTACCAGCAGGGAAGTTTACCAGCCACTCGGTCGTCGCCTAAGCCGAGTCTCTTCTTGAGTCCGCGAAAGCAGAGAAAAGAGAATCTTAGTTGGTCAAATGTTTTCGGGACTCCCCCAAGGTGGAGTAGAATTGTAATAAGGGTGTAATTACTCATTGACATCCACCCGAGAGCAGCCATACGGCTACAGAAGAAAGCTATACAGCTTTCTCAGAAACTTCGCAGTTAATAAAAATTTGTCCTGGACCGGGGTTCGAACCCTGGACCACCGCTTCACCGAAGCAGTTGCTCTACCAACTGCGCTAAGCAGGACTAGAAGCTTATGGTAGGGCGAGAGCGAATTGATCGATAACTCGAAGTGGGAACAGTGTTAGTCACATGCTTAGTGGAATCCCCCAAGGTGGAGTAGATTTGTAATAAGGGAGTAATTACTCATTGACATCCAACAGAGAGCAGCCATCCGGCTACAAAAGAAAGCTATACAGCTCTCTCAGAAACTTCGCAGTTAATGAAAAATTCGTCCTGGTCCGGGGTTCGAACCCGGGACCACCGCTTCACCTGAGCCGTCGCTCTACCAACTGCGCTAAGCGGGACTGCAAGCTTATGGTAGGGCGAGAGCGAATTAATTGATAACTCGAAGTGGGAACAGTGTTAGTCACATGCATAGTGGAATCCCTCAAGATGGCGTAGATTTGTAATAAGGGAGTAATTACTCATTGACATCCACCCGAGAGCAGCCATACGGCTACATAGGAAAGCTATACAGCTTTCTCAGAAACTTCGTCGTTAAAGAAAAATTCCTCCACCTTGGGGGATTCCCCTAAAAATTTCACCAACACAGTTCCCACTTCTAGTTATTGATTAATTCGTTCTCGTCCTACCATAAGCTTGCAGTCCCGGTTAGCTCAGCTGGTAGAGCGACTGCTCCGGTGAGGCGGTGGTCCTAGGTTCGAGCACCAAGACGAATTTTTCTCTTACTACGAAGTTTCTGAGAAAGCTGCATAGCTTTTCTTTGTAGCCGTATGGCTGCGCTCGGGTGGATGTCAGTGAGTAATTACTCTCTTATTAGAGAATCTGAGTGTACCTCGTACGGCACCCGCTGGGAAAAGTTAAGCGCACATTTCTAGCCTCCACCACAAGGTTGCAGTGCAGTTGCTCAGTGTAGTGGCAAAACTCAGCTTCAAGTGACCGGGATAATAACCTCGTTTCTGTTTCATTTCCACGAGCTAATATTGTTTTTGTGTTGGTATTTCAGTTCTCTTACTCGCGTTTCATTTATTGCTGCTACAGCGGAGCCGGATGTACCGAACTGGGATATTTAGAATTTTCGGCTAAATCGAATACGGCGATTATCCCCTTGAAAATCTCGGAAGACGCTTCAGCTTCGCCTTCAAGAAGTAGAACGCGACAGCGTTATCGGGCCGCCACCGCTTATCGGCAGCCACGCGCAGGTAGGGGATGATGATTACACGCGTTGACGCAGCAGCTGCGCAAGGCCTCCGCCGGTGGTGCTCCTGGGATTTTTCAGGCACGAACGACGCGACGGAGCCGCGGCAGCCTTGGACTGTGGCGACGTCGGCGATGACAATTTCGGCATCGCAAACTGCACGACACTCTCGCGTTAAAACTCTGTGTAAATGTGTGGGAAAGTCGCGCAGTACGTCTAACTCCATTTTCGCCGGTCCTTTGGTATATCGAACTGCACGCTGTGCTCCTACAAGTGGCGCTCCTCCTAACTGCGCGCACTTCTCCTACGCGGAGATGGTTTGGCTGCGCGGCCTTGGTCACCTGCTGGCAACACTGGCGCTCTGAAGCATTGTTACGATGTGAACGTGGGGTGTGCTTGAGAGTGGTCCTCCTCGACTGATCTTCACCGCCACTATAGCTGTCATGCCGTAGCGGAGGCTGTAGTGCTTCGCCGCTGGGGGCGTTGCGGAAACCAGCTGTACTCTAATTATATGAGTGAGGGTTCTATTTGCAGTGTACTGGTAATGCGAAGCAAGTTGGGCAAAGATACGCCCAGCGACCGGTGCGCTGCCATCACGCAGGCGGGCGGCACTCCACTGCAAGAACCGTGTCACTAGCGTGGGCGCAATGTATTCTTGCTTCTGTAGGCTACAGATAAAGCTTACCTACTGCCATTTTTATACATCGAATTATCGGTATATTGAACTATTTCGATATCCCCTAAGAGTTTGATATATCCGGGTTTGACTGTACTCGGTATATATACTCGTAATGTTCGCACATGCCGCTGTTGCCCGAGCGTATGAACCCAGGAGGAACCCATTTTTTTTTTCTCTGTGGTACGCCTGAGTAAATTTAAAACGCCCAAGTGTGCTCAGTAATGCTTTAAAGCGAGAGCTGTAAGCCTCCCGTTCAGCTGAAAATTGGGAGTACGAAGTTGTTGTGTCGCGATTGTTCGAAAAGGTTTGACGTCACACGTGGAGCGCCGAAATTGAAAAGCGATTATAACATCACATAAATCGTCATTACAAGTTCGAAACATGACTCACACGTCATTATGCCATCTAAGTGTGTAAAGTTAATTGCGCAGAAAACAACGCTAATGAATCAAGGTCGTCCGACTCACCAGCAAGGTTCCGAGCGAATGTTCGCCCGCGCTAGGGCAAGGGATATATACTCCGAAGGCCGGACGGGACGAGTACGGGAGCTTGTCTCCCCGTCGCTTCCTCTCCCGCCGGCGAAGAGCGGAGCCGCGAGCGACCCGTCCGCCTGCGCCGACGATCCCAGCCGAAGCTCCCTCTCCCGCGCGCGGGCTTTGGCAGTCTCGCGCGCAGCGATGCTGGCGCCCTCTCTTGCCAGTTAATGTAACTGACAAGGGAATGCGCTCAGCCTCGAGGTGAGACTGCCGCTGCACGGTGCCTCGCGGGAAAGCAAAGTCAGGGGGCTCCAGGGCAGGTCCCCACAACCGTTGATTCCGCTTTCCTGTATGCGAATCTTTCCGGACGCGTGTACTGCGCACAAGACTTCAGAGGTGCCCTGAGAAGCGTTGTGCACCCGAAGGTACTTAGCTCTATCAGACAATTCCAGACTTCACATGTCTAAATGTTGGCTTCCAAATAGATGCAATCTAAGGTGAAGCTTGTGTCAGAGGAGCATTTTTGATTAAGAGCCGTCGCTGTGCTGTTGTGGATCCGAAAACAAAATATGGCAAATTAAAGCTTCTACTTGGGGCTACCAGAACGCCTAGATGGCGACTATTTAATGTGACTCACTCCAGTATATAGGAAAGTCACGTCGACGTCCATGCAAAACTAGGAGGTTACGGACATGGAGTAAATGAGAACGCAAGCCGGGATATGTTGCTCTGTCACTTGCTGAAGGAGTCGGCATTGCGACTTTCCATATCTGCACGAGTGCGATGTGCAGAGTCGTCCTTATCCCAGGCCGACCACCCCACTTTGGCGATATTTGTTGCCACTGCCGTACGCCACGCTGCGAGGTTTGCTAGCGCTTCGGTCACACAGCGGAGCAGTGCGTGGTGACACCCACTGACAAGCTGCGCATCCTTACGTGCGGACTCCTGATGATGATTTTCAGGGACACATCATGAATACCCCCTAAGTACTCGACACGACTGGATGTCGTTCAGCCGCCACTACGCTTGAGACTTCCAACGGCAGTGCACCTGCTGTTATGCGTGAAACTAAGTGCTGCCACGGAGCCTGACGGAAAACTGGAAAGCAGGCGTTGAGGCCTTGGTGCGATAAGCCGAATTCAGCTGCCGGGGAAGAACCTGTCGCCGTCCCTCAAGATCCCGCAGGCACCATGGCTGAGTAGTAGCCGCCGACCATTTCCCCAGTCGATGGATCTGAAGAGCGGGTACTGGAACATCGAAGTCGACGAAAGAGACCGAGAAAAGATAGCTTTTATCGCGCCGGACGATTCAACTATTTCAAGGTCATGCCGTTCGGGCTTTATTCCGCACCAACTATGTTTCAACGAGCAATGGATACTTTATCTAGACGACGTTGTAGTCTTCGCGACGAACTTCGACGGACACTGCAGTACTGGATAGAATCAAGTCTTCTGGACTTACCTGCCACATGCCACTTCGCCTACCAGGAGCTGTTTCCCGGCCACATCATCAGCAAGGACGGTGTGCGTCCCGACAAATAGAATTTTGCTTGTCGGGTGCCAGTCAAATGGGAAGCATCGTAAGCAGAAGCTTTCAGGGAACTTGAGCCTCGTTTAGAATCCCCTCCGGTCTTTAGACACTTTGACGAAGAAACGATCACCGAAATTCATATCGACGCAAGCAGCGTGGGCGCAGGTGCCGTCCTCGTTCAGAAAAATGACGATCTGGAAAAAGTAATCCCGTAAGATAGCCATTTCCTGTCAAAGACCTGGACTAACTATTCGACGACCTAGAAGCAGTTACTCGCCATCATTTTGGCGAGCTATCGAATTTAATCAATAAGCGGAAAGTAACTGACATAAGGAGGTTAAATATGGACAGAGCCGAGCATGCGCTGTGACAAGAAAACTAGGCACAGGCAACAGCGTTAAGACAAAGAGGGCGATGTCATTAGCAATATGGATGGGATACTTAAAGTAGCCGAGAGTTCTGCACGAATCTATATAATACCCAATGTAATTAAAACGTAAATGAGATATGATTGCAAAACATTTATTTCGTCAGAAGACAAAATATGTGGGGTCGGCTTGGATTTATTAATGGCGGGATGGGTTTTCATATGGAACGATCACATGAAAATCCAAAGTACAGATGCATATAGACAAGGCCAGATACAATCCAAGTAGAACCAAACTGAAACCATGGTCACAACATACTATCTTCCTTCGGGGAAAAGCAAACATTGGTGAAAATTTGAAATTGAATGGGGAACTTTTTTTAATACAAAATTTTACAAACATGAATTCAACATGAACGAATATATGAGCGCATAAATTAGCTTACTCCTATGTGAGCTTTGAATCTGAAAACCAAATTTCCTACCTCATCCCAAAAAACAATGAATGAACACTTCACTCTTCATCAAAAACGAACATTTCACAGCATCAAAACAATGCACTTCATCAAACCAATGCATATCTGAAACATCTGAATATCTGAAAATAATAATATACCCATCCAAAATATATCTTCTCCCCTTTTTTCTTTAGAAATAATGAGGGGTCTTAAATGCATGGCAAGCTGAAATCGTCAAAAATGCTCAACAAATGCTGCTAGGGCAGTGTCACTGAAGGCTACTAGTAACGTCATATAATAGAGCTCATGTGATATCGTTAAGGTTTGGATCAATTGTCTATTCCTACCGCAGTGGTGGCCGAGTGGTTGAGCATCCGCCTCGCATGCGGGAGGTGCGGGGCTCGATCCCCAGTGCCGCCGGGTACCCACCGGTGCTACAATGGGTACAAGCTTCCCTCTGGTCTGGCGCTCGGCTTATTTAGGGTGAAATGCTTAGGAAATGGGTCTTTGACCCCACCTTGAGATATCGAAAATACCTTGTGCCATGGCGCTCTTTAGCCGTAGATACCCTTGCGCCTAAAAAATCCATAATCAGCATCATCAATTGTCTATTCCCTGAGCGTCCCCAGGGAATCTGCTGATGGACGTCCCCATGAGCAGTGAATCCTTCATCCAAATAAAATTATATCTTATAAAATGCTCCTCCTTGCTGTTATCTTTATGAAATCACCGTAGAACATCGGCTAGTTTTAATTGGTCGGAAGAAACATCCTACATCAATGAAAACTGAAGGTCCACACGACCATAGAACATCGGCGAGCTTTACTCAACCGGAATACACATACATGAACATAGGCCGATTCTACTAGACCGGAATAAACATACAAAAGAACAGCAAGTCACCTTCGAAAGAAGTCACAAAACTCTGAGATGACATATAATGTCTGACATCAAGCAGTACTACATGCATCTGTCTACATGAAGAAAAAGGAAATATGCATAGTAGCCTGAAATCATGTTAGGATGAAGAAATGCAGCTTCATAGTATTATACTGAATAATCCTGAAAACACAATGAAAGAAATATCGAAACATGTCACATCATAATATCAGTATAATATTATGCACTGAAATATATCACAGCGATATCACATTCACTGCTCATACAATAGCTACTGGGAAGGAGAAGCTGCGAACGACATATATGACATTGAAAAGCATTTAAAATACCCGGTTGCATTTCATGAAGTATGTTACGCAAAGAGTTGAACAAAAATGCAATGCCCCTTCTTAAACAAGGGAGAAGAATGCAAGACAAGTTATTGGGACACATAGTCCTTAAACCAGTATGGCTTGCGAGTGTTCCTTCTCGGTCGCTCCGGTGCCAAACCGGATTCTTGTGGAGGCGTCCTCAGTCCAGGTTCCGAAAGCTGCCGTCGGTGTCGGTTCCTTGGCGGAACAGCTGGAGCTGACCCATTTTCATCAGGCAGCACTGAACACTGGGCAGGAGGCACATCTTGCCTGCCCACAGATAAATCACTTGGACACTGAACACTTGTGCCAGAAGGCAATCACACCTGTTAACAGGTAAATCACTCACATCGCTGTGGAGGTGAGACGACATGGATTGTCCAGCTGGTGGCTGTGAAGAAATTGTGAGGCGAGTTCCAGTTTCCGAAGACTGCGGTACCGATGATGCATCAGGAGGCTGCCGAGGCAACACTGTGCCCGCCGAGCCTTGATCCTGTGCATAACTTTTAGAATCGTAGGGGAAAGGTAACTGAAATGAATCAAAATGTTCATCCTCTTCCTGATTCAGTTGTCTCGGTACCTTTGCCAGCTTGGAAGCATTCCATAGCTTGCCATCATCTAGGAGGTATGATGGTGGGCCATGTTGTTGAATGACTTCTTGTGGCGCGGAGAAACGTCTGTCTCCTTTGAACTGAATGAGGGGTTTACGAACTTTGACAAAGTCCCCTGGCTGAATTCTGGGTGGTCGCGCTCCACGTTTGTTATCTGTGTATTCTTTCATTATCATCTGTTTCTTCTCTATCCTTTTCCTCAAATCTTGAATAGCCAGATATAGATTCTCAGCAAACAATGACGGAAATGAAGGAAACCCCACAATATCTACCTTTGTACGATGGCACCTATCATGAAGAACTGCCGGAGCCACCCCTGTTGTGGCATTAGGTGTAGATCTATATATGCCCAAATACTGTGCAATTGTGGTTTTCAAAGGTCGACGTTCCAACGATGACAGTTGAACAAAAGACTTGAAAGTTCTGTTAAACCTTTCAATTCGTCTGTTGGCCTGTGGGTGGTGTATCGAAGAATGAGTTAACTTGATAGCCCTAATACTCAAAAATTGTTTAAATTAATTTCACATGAACTGAGGGCCTTGACGGATACTATATCTTCTAGATAGCCTTCATGGGCAAAAACGTCAAGAAATCTGTAATATCTGAAGTTGTTATATTATCGGTCATCTTCAGCTCAGGCCATTTCGAAAAATAATGAACTAAAGTGACAATGTCGAGGCGCTCACTCAAACGGGCCGACTATGTCGATTGCCAACTTTTGCCAAGGCTTCTCTGGGAAAGGAACAGGCTGCAAAGGTGGCACAGATGTTTTCACCGTTTTTACGTCATGAACGGTAGTAGTTGGAATGATCTCTTCCTCCGATGCGTATGCCGTAGATCGAATGTAATCTTCCTTTGACGCGTAGTCTTGCACTTCCCCCATAGAAGATCGACGTCGATTGCAGACTGATTGAAAATGTCCAACTCGTCCACAATAAAAACAATTTCTTCTTTGCGTGGAACATGTAGGTGCCGATGCTATGTGGCGATCCGATCCACAGCGATCTGTAGCAGTAGCAGTGTGGAATGTTGCGCTTTGCGTGTCTGTTTGCGTTCATTGACGGAACATGTCGGAAAAGGTGCGTTCACTCGGAACGCTGGTAGCAATGTTGCTGAAGTTGCGTCTACTCGCAGACGGTGTTGCGATGCGTTGTTGCGCCGGACGCCTTGAGGAACGGGCGTCTTGAAACAAAGGCATGGTTTCTTGACGTCGGGGACGAGCTTGAAGAAAAGACGAAACTATCCCTGAATTTGTTGAGGAACTCGTGGCAACAATGGCGTTGCTTGGCGCTGTGAACGAACTTCTTGTATTGGTGCTGAGACATCTAGAGCGTCGTGAGCCTTTTGCTCATACCGCAAAGCAATATGCGAAGCTGTAGTGAAGGAGATATCTGATCCTTCTAACAAAAGGCGTTCGCGAATACGTATCGATGAGATGCCGGTCACGAACCTGTCTCTCATTGCTTCATCTGGGGACGCAAAACGACTCATTTGCTACATCTCGGAGTGCGACTATGCATTCTGTGACCGACTCATCTGGCTGCTGCACACGGTTGTAGAATTTACGTCGTTCTACAACCAAATTTGTCAACACAGAAAACTCTTGGGCAAGTAATGTCACTGCAGCCTGATACACATCTGGCGCAGTGTCTCCCGTCTGTGGACGCTGATGCTGGAATTAAGCGACGCAATCTCCGGTTGCGTACAAAATAAATTCTTCGCCCTTGGTCCCCTAAATTGTATATCAACAATGATTTCTTGCATTCAGTTCAGGTGATGCTGAAGAATCACCAGATAAGTTCAAATGAAGCTCAAATGTTTGCATCCATTGTGTCCAAGGCACCGCCGGGCGTCCCGGTCTCTGAAGGAAAGGCTCGGGCGCCTGAACGCCGGAGAATCCTTGCGTCGCGTCCGACATTTTAACGACAGCGTTAAGGAGCTCGTGTCGCAGAAAAGTCGGCGTCGGCGGCGTTGGCTGTTCGCGAAAAATCCTCCTCCTCGCACTCCTCCGCCTCCTCCTTTTACTTAACACGACGGACCGAATCGAAGACCTTGCGGAACGAATCCGTGACGTTCCGTCCGCGGGCTAAAAGCATTCACACGACGGACGTGAATAGCAGACGACAGAGTGGACGGAAACGGAAGAAGCAGCCAAGCTCTCGACACCAGGTTTGCTGCGAACGGCAGCTGAGACCTGGTTCGAGAGTAGTCGTCAAAATGGAGGTGCAGCGGAAGTGTCAGTTGGCAGCGATCGCTGCAGTGGTAATCGAATTAGACCAGCTCGATGAAGATTGTGATAATTACTGCGCAAAACGCAGTTGCTGGCAAAGGAACTGGATTGCCAGAAAGAAGCTTGGGTTGCAAAACCAGTTGTACGAGGAGCTTTTGGAAGCAGATCGAGCCGAATACCGCCGGCTGCTCCGAGTGAACGAAGAACAATTCCTGCAGCTGTTGTCACGCGTGGGTCCACGGATTGAAAGGCAAGATACTGTCATGAGGAAAGCAATTCCCGCGAAGACACGGCTGCAGGTGACACTACGGTACCTTGCTACAGGTGAGTGTCGTACTTTTCTGAGTAGGTGCTTGTAGCGGCAGTGAAGAGGAAGTTTTTTTCTTTCTTTGGGGGCAGGTGAAGGGAACGTGTTAGTGTGGGAAACTTATTCCCGGAATTGCTTCAGAAGTGCAATTGACGATAAAGATAAAATGAAGCTGGTGGGGGCTCCGCATGTCTAATAATTGATGCTTAACTACTGCCGCTCGATACTATTTTACCAGTCTACGAGTCTTCAGGTTAGCGGCACCGTGTAACACGAGAACTTATGGAATGTGTTGTTGCGGCATACTCGTTTGCTTTGATTGTTGACATCTTGACATCCACGAGATGCAAAGGAATGGGGACTTAGTCACCCGAGAAGCTTCGTTATGCTAGAGTAACAAACATTTCAAGGGTTGCTATATTGTGGTGCTCTTGTGAAACAAATTCTAAATTGAAAATTTTTGTGCACTTCTTTTAATTTGCTATCGAATTTACATTGCATTATGCTCTGTCTTCCCAGGAGAGAGCCATCATTCATTGAGTTGCCAGTTCCGGCTCGGCCATTCAAGCGTGAATGATATCATTCATGAAACCTGCACGGCTGTATGCCATGAACTGAGAGCGGAGTACATAAAAACGCCAAAAACAGAGGAAGCGTGGACAGAAGGGATGCAGGGCTTTGGACGTCAATGGAACTTCCCCAACTGTGCCGGGGAAATTGACGGCAAGCATGTCACCATTACCAAACCTGCCAAGTCGGGCTCGATCTACTATAAGACGTTCAACATAATCCTGTTTGCTTTGGTGGACGCCAACTACAGGTTTATCTACACTGATGTTGGTGCACCAGGATCGCAAGGAGACGCGGGGGTCTGGCAAACAACACCTCTGCAGAAAGACATCGCTAACGAAACAGCCGGCCTGCCAGACGGCGTGAAAGTGGCAAGTTCACCTGACATTGTGGTGCCACCTGTATTAGTTGGTGATGATGCATTTCCAATAGGCAGGAATCTCATGAAGCCGTTCAGCGACAAAAGGCTCACTGAGGACAAGAAGATATTCAACTACACGTAAATACTGAATACAACATTTTGTGCTTTAAAACTGTGATTCCTGCAGTCACTTGATCCAGATGTTTGATAGTGCATCATCTTGTCCTCCCCTTTTCATTGTTTTAGGCACTGTCCGTGCCTGTTTTTGCACTTTTGTGTGCGTGGTTTGTAGATTGATTTGTATTTTTGCTTTTCAGGTTGTCCCGTGCACGACGCGTTGTTGAGAATGCCTTTGGAATACTTGCCAATCGGTTTCGCTACCTCCACACCGTGATCAATGCCAAGCCAGAACATGCTACAGCGATTGTGGACGCGGCATGGGTGCTACACAACTTTTTGGGAATGGATGGTATAAGTGATGGAGATGCACATCTCAAGCTTGGCAACACCTCAGAACTTTCTATGCAGCCTTCACCTCGTGGAAGGATTAATGCCATCGGTGCAGCAGTACAACAACAATTGTACAACTTCTTTAGCAACGAAGGTGCTGTGCCATGGCAGCGTGAGGCTGCCCACATAGACGTGAGCAAGTATTGACAACAGTGAAACAGTGTTTAAATACAATGTTTAAAAAAGTTTTTATTCCCGACTAACTCATATCACTTGAAAATCTCTCAATGACCTTCAAAATCTCTGCCTGACAGGACAGCACTTTCTCTCTGGGCACAGATTTAATATGTGCAGCGACCAGTTTTCCGAACTGGTCTGCTGGATCCTCTGGCTGCACATGCATTTCAAATGAACTGGCCAATTTTTCCAGTATTTGCTGGCGGTCGCTCCAGCGAGCACTCGACTCTTGAGTCCGTTCATTTCTCCTCCTCTTCTTGTCTGGTTGCTGACCTGGAGAGGGTGGGGATGGTGCTGCCTGGGTCTCAAGTAGGCCAGACTCTGCTGCAGTTCCCCCTACAGCTTCATTTGTGTCTTGCTCTGGAGACTGAAATGATAAAAAAAATGATAATGGTCCTGATTACTGCTTTCAGTGTGTTCAATACACATGGTCGGAGGTCTTGGAAGTTATTGTAATTGTTACGGAAAAGTAGCAAGTACAGTTATTGCAGGAAAATGTTTTCTCGAACCTCCTATTCGAACTTCAAAAACATAAGTACATACTGAACTCTTGCCCCAAACGTGAAGTTCTTACTGCAAGCATAATATGAAGGAAGCCAACAGCCGTCTAAAGCCAGGAAAAACAAGGCGAATGTTTCAATTTTTTTTGTTTGTGGGGTTGACAATTGGGATAGTAACTATAATTATATTATGCCTTAAAAATAAGTGGAAATATTCTTGAGCGATAACACTATGATACTTAATTTCCCATTTATAAGCTCTGCAAACAAAAAAGCAAGCAACATTCCCCTATGCTTGCCTGGTCTCCGAAGGCGGCTGGCTTTCTTATTTGCGCCATAACGAGCCCCTCATTTCTCTATCCTTGTCTGCTCTGCAGGCTTAATCTGCTATTTTTACTGGAGGTCATGCGCTGCGCCAGACAAACGGGTCACAGGTTTTCGCATTTTCCAAGCTTTTGACAGGAAAACTGCCAATAATGGGTCAGATATGCGAGGCGCAACACTTTTTGTGGCGAGCATTTTTTTCTTCTCTAGGCGGTACGTGCGCCTTTTGTTATTATAAAAGGTCTTCAATGATTCTGCGTGAAATGAAAGAACAATCATTATCCATATCAAACAAATGTACACCGGACTTTCACACAGTGCACTGCGTGTCAATCATGCTGCGTTTTTTTTTTGCAGCAGTTACTTTATCGTCACATCGTGAAATATGACGAAATAAACAAGGCTACAAGAAAACACGAAAAAATAATAGGCAAGGTGCATTTCGGAATTTACAAAATATCACATGCCTGTAAGGTAGGGAGCGTAGGCTGGCCATCGTTCAGTCATTTGTTCAGCTATTTTATCCCACAACGCCTGCTTCAACTCGGTGTTGGAATAATCATTGCGGGCAATGTCCCAAAGCGTTGGGAACTGCTCTATGAGATTAATTAAGAAAAGCGCAGCGTCGTCACACAAACTCATGGTGCGCACGTTGGGCAGAGAACGACGAAGACGCGACAAGTACACTAGACATGTGCACGCATGCGCACGTTAGTAGCGTGGTGATGGCGGCGCCGGCGGTGTGTTTGGACGGTTTTAATTAGTGTTTCTGATTGTCGCATTTATTCGTCGTTTGTTAAACCCTAGAACTGTGAGAGGTGAGCGACTTTCGATAGCACCACGACGCTTTCGAGTTGTCTCTGACTAGACAGCTCTTCTGTGCAATCATTCGACGAGGCGTATGATGCGGTGGATGTGCGAGGATGCACTGCAGTGAGAGGCAGTGCCGAACTGTCGAGCTCTGAGGTGCGATCGCCAGCAGTGAACGTCGCTGAACGGGTGAGATTTGCGCACCTGATGAGTGGATGACATGTTAGGTGTTCGCGCGGCCGAGCAGCAAACTCTAGGAATGTGTCGGGCTTCTCGGCGAGACATCCGTGTGCACTGGCGCACTATCTCGTCACAGCAGTGTAAGCAAGACAGCGTAAACGTCTCTCAGGAAAGGTACAACGTGACGCCTCCAGCATCATTGAGGTAAGGAAAACTAAAGCTGTATGACAGTTTGTCGAACATCATTCTCATTCCTTTTGCATGCAGGCTGAAAAGGACTTCAAAGCAGGCAGATGAGTATGTGCAGCACACAGTCGTTCCCTTAAGTGTGAAAAAAAAATTGCGTGAAAGCTTAAAGGAATACAATAACCGGGCTTAAGCATTACTAATGAAGCACATAAAGGTGGTTTCGCTACTCAAGCTGAAATTTTCATAGCAGTGTTGCAGCATCAGTTAAACAGCAGTCACGTGGGAATGACCGCAGGAGGGCGAAAAAATTTTTTCCCCTAATTATTTCTGTAAGGGCACGGGGAAAACAAAAATATATGAGTCTTGTACATTTTTTTACAGGTGTGCTGTTCCTGCCAGGTAAGGTACCAGCACACAAGAAGCTTGTGTGGGATCCATCCATGACCCATTTGTGTGGAATATCTCTTCATTATCCTGTGCTGCCCGCATGGAAATCGTCAAACTGGTGAGCACGTGCTTAGTGTGTTGTGGCAGGCATGAAGGGTTAACGTGTTTACCTCAAGTAAGACTGCACACAGCTAGTGATATCTGATTGGATTTATACATAGTTTATTGAGCAAGGAAGGACAGTGTAAATAGAACTGCATATCAAAATAATGTACATGAATCATGGCTATAGTTCTCAGATGACAGCAGAGATAGGTGTGGGTGACACGTATTGTTCTTTTGGCTTTGGATTTCTCTTACTGACCAAAATGTGGCAGCCTCTTTTTGATCGGTGCAAAATGCAAAAGCATGCATATACTAAAAAACTGAAGGTAGTCATAAACAATTGAACATGTGTCCTTCCCTGCAACATATTTTGTAGTGGTTTCTTTTACTGAGTATAAAAATACTCTAATATGAAATTATTTGTGGCTATACGTTTGGAAAATCTGCAATCAAGTACCAGTGTAGCTATTATGGAAACAGTTCAATTTGGTACTAATGATTGGTTTTGCACTGAGCATATTTTACAATGATACATGAAACAGATTGCAGTTGGACTTGCAGCTTCAATAATTTCAAATATTTGGGAGCCCAATGTCTACCTTGTTCGAAGATTTCAGTGTATAACATTAACTTGCAGGTTATGGCGTGCGTCAAATGCAGATGTGGCGGACCACTCTCACCTTGGGATCTCAGCTCTAAAGCCCTGATGCCAGAGCCATCTTCGCTCACGTCTCGGCTGGACTGTTTACCTAGCTGGGTGGCCATACCAGGCTTCTGAATGATTACGTTAGGTGTCTGCAAAAAGACGTCAAGTACTGCACGGCATGGTCAAGAGTTCTCTACGAAGATCAGCACAGCTTGCATTGTGTAACAGAACACATTCATCTATAGTCAGCTGCAGGATCATGACACCACCGGCGAATGGTGATAACAGCAGGAGCATCAACATCTACAACAAGGAGGAGGACACAGCACCTTTCGGGTTCTAGCTGACAGACAGGAAGTGTATGATCAGCTGTGTGCGGGAATCGCACTCACTGCCATGGTTTTCACATGTAGCTATGCCACAAGCAATCAATGTGCATTTTCTCTCAAGTTTGACAGCATACTGCTAAGAAGCTGGTGAAGTGTTCTTCATTTTGGTGCTGTTCTATAAACACGACCATATTTTTGGCCTTCAATTTATTACTGGTATTCATGACAACAGAGATTAGTTTCAAGTGAAAGCCTTTATAAGCTCATGACTTGCCAGCGGGGATGTTTGCATAAAAGTGTCACACTATAGCTTTAATGAAACGTGGTTGAGGTGTCCACCGAGATTTCGAGAGATGTGAGAGCTACTTAGAAGTACGAAAAGCTGGGCAAGGTGGTTACTATTATCCATGGTAAAACAGCGCGGGAAAACACGAGGACGGAACAAACACGGCGATACGAGTGCTAACTTTCAACTGGTGATTTATGAAGCACGTGTACATATACTATTCCCGCGAAACACTAAACATAACAAAAATATTGAAGAAGCACTGCGTCATCATTGAACATCCTAAATCTACATTTCTACAAATGCATGCTCCAAAATTTGATATCGTGGTTAGCCAGTGATGATGAGGGCTTGCTAATGCATGCTGCACTCCCCTTGTCAATGTGATATGCCTCTACTAGTTCCCTTACTATCTGATCCTTATGTTTGAAGATGACAAATGTCTGATGAAGCAATGGGGCGCACGTGTGCTTAGGTTGCCTGCAGTGCAGCGCCAAATTCGAACCAGCTGCCCTGTCCAAAGAATTGTGATGCTCCCCCAGGTGTTCGTTGAGACATCGCCCAGTTTGGCCAACATACCATCCACCGCATGAAAGGGGGATCTTGTATACAACACCTTCGACGCACTCTACGTGTGCTGTGGTGCAACCACCACCAATCCTCCTTCCTGGTAGGGACTCTAGCTTCCGCTGCACAGCTCAGCAAATGTTGCTTAATTTTCTGCGAGACGAAAATACAACATCAATTTGAAATTTTCGCCCCACTTTCTTCATACGGTGTGATAATGTGTGTTTGTTCCATCCTCGTGTTTTTCCGCTCTGCTTTACCATGGATGAGAGCTACTGTGTCCTTCCCTCAAAACGCATGCTTTCGCATTTCTCCACGTAAGCAGGCTAGTGTCCTCACATGCTGCATGTGATTATACAGCAATGAACTGTTTTTCTTGACGGGCAAGTCAAGCGATTGTTTCATGGTCATTATCTTCGAGATGAAAATGCAAGGCTTGGGCAGAGTTTTGTCAGGCTACCCATTGCCATCTTCGAACTGAAATTTGTACCCCTGACGAAAACCTACAAATTCTACATTAGTGCAGTTGAAGGTAACTGGAAGTATAAATTATGCAGCTGGACGTAATTTCAACAATAAAGCTCCAAATGGCATTTTGCAGCTGGAAGCGTATGATCCAGCTGGAAATTGACAGCAATATTAGTAGTAGTAAACTTTGGTATTCATCTTTCTGGGTTACTTAGGTAGTCTTCCTAGGTCTGGGATCTTTTTCTTTTTCTGGGATAACTTTGTGCACTGGGCTATCAACCTCCCAGTCAAACTGTGTTAGATCCCATTTTCATTGACTCGGCCATTTGCACTTTGCTTCATGTAAATTGGGGATGTTGTTCGGTGGCTTTAAGAAAAATCCCAGACAACCTGTTTACCCTCTACGCCCTTATTGTGACTGGACCGTCAGTGTACCTGCTTCCACTTTTTTGTTCAGCACAGGTGACTGCTGGGTACTCCTCTTTGCAAATTAGGCAAGAATAATGTGCGTGTACACCACTGTTGAATGTTTATGAAAGGCAGGTCTGTCCAAAAAAAATTCTTATCTTTGTACACGAGGCATATTGTTCAATATGTAATGTTGCACTAGGTAATGAGTCTCAATTAGTTTGCATAATGAAATCGGATTCATTAAGGACAGTGATGAAAATAAATTATTTTGGCAATACAGGCTTCCACTAACTTTTCACTGCACATGTAAAACACGCCTTACTCGGACAAGTTGCAACACCTAAAAGGCATAGCAACTTGTCTCGCTGCCCAATATAGTAGGAGGACACTTAAGCTCAGCATTTGAGGCATTATGCGACAGTTTTTATGGATCCTTGCTGTGGTTTCTCTTGACACACACAGTCGCTGTTCTTCATTCATGTTCGCACATGTATCACAATTATCTTAACACAGGTTCGACATTCTTGTTTTTGAACTCTTGCACACTGCAGTTCGCCTACATGATATTACTATAACTGGTTTCTCACTGATTGGCACATCTCTAGTTCACTGCAGTAATTAAATTACTAGGCTTCAAATGAAGCCAATAGCACACACACATCACGCCCCACCCCCCTTTTGTGCCTCAGTACAGTCAATGTGCCTTCATGGTCTAGTTGGTAGAGTGTGCCTGGCTGGTGACCCAAGGGTCTTTGAAGCCAGACTGAAATTTAATCAGATTTTTTGTATGTGAAATCTATTACTTTATGAGGTGAAGTAGTTTGAGACATGTGCTGAAATTTGATTTAATTTACAAATGCTGTTTTCAGTGACTTTTATTGCAGACATGCATGCGTGGTGCAGTTTTTTGACACAATGCCGGCTGGATAACGCTGTCTTTTGTGCTGAATGGCAGCCTTAATGATGTCCTGTTATAAACCTCTCCTTGACAGTGGTGTGTGCAGGCTATCCATACCTTTCCTTTCTAGTGGTACATATTGCCCAGTAACATCTTAACACTAATTATTATGCCATCGCATGCCACGCAGCAATAAAGATATTACCTGGTAGTAATCACAAAAAAATATTTTTTTCTGACAGTCCAAAACAAGATAGCAGCCTATTTCCACCTGACTTTGATTGGTTTCATACTTCTGCTTGAACTTGAGAAAATAGCCAGCAAGCTGTACAAGAAGGTAATTTTTCAGGAAGCCTAAATTTTATGCACGAGCAATGACTCCAATTTCCTCATTTTGCAACCTGTTGTACCATTATATTTGTGATGGATACTTTCTGTTCATGACTTGCTGACCATGTTCCAAACTGGCTTAATCGTGCTGAAAAACACACCCATGTTCACACACCACTGTTCATCTTAAGTGTTCCATTTTTTTTTTCACGTAGTCAAGGACTGTAATAGCCTTCTTGCCAATGCAGCTCACCAGGGTTCATTTCAAGTGCTTCTTTGATCAAATACTCTATGAGCTGTACACCATCTTTGTTCTCATTACAGGTAGGCCCTTTCTTATTGGAATGTGGTAATGTATTGTTACAGAGCAACTTTGGGGTAATGTATTGTTACAGAGCAACTTCAACTTGTCCTCAGTGTCCTTTCAGACTTGCCAACATTGCAATGCCTACTGATGGTATGGTGGCCTTCATTGAACTGTAGACGTCATGTTTTTAGTGTGTTATGTGCTATGATCAATAGCGCAGCAACAAAGCAGGGGACACACACAAGCGCCAAAATTTCACTAAGGCTTTATCTGGTTCAAACAGAATTTATACATGAAGAAAAGAACGATACCTGTCAGATTAGACAAGATGATTTGTGAACAAAAGCTTAAAAAGCACATGCAACACATTTCACCGGTTGGCATACTGCTCCGAGTCCAAAAATGCCATATCTTTCTTTGTCAGCGACAATGACGGACTGCTGACGCACCTTTCAGGACCAGCTCTTTCGATTGCGGCAGCCTCGATAATTTCCCTTGTTAATCTATTCGCATTTCTGCCAATCACTCCGCAATCTTTAAAACCAGACTTGCATTTATGAGCACGACAGTGCCGTGCCAAATTGCTAGAACCGCCATCCCTAACTTCCCTATGTTGCTCACTTAACCGCTCATTAAGGCATCTGCCTGACTGCCCAATGTACGCCTGGCCGCATGAAAGCGGGATACTGTAGACTATTTTCTCAGTGCACTGCACGAAAGGGTTTCTATGCCGAATCGTGCAACTATTCTGAAGCCTGCTGTCAAGACAGGTGGCCTTGCAAATGCGGGACAATTTTTATGGTGCAGACTTATGCACCTTCAATCCAACTTTTTGTGCTACCTTCTTGAGGGAGTGCGACAGCTTGTGAATATATGCACCACCACTAACTGGCTGCCCCCTTCGCCGTCAGTTCCAGTCTTCTTGGCCTTTTCCTGCTGATGCAAGCTCTCAGCGACCGAAACTAATAAGTGTCTCGGGAATCCTGCTGCTCTGAGGTGGTCCACCTGCTTGTAAATACTTTTCATCAAGCATGCGCAGGACTTGCTAACTGCATTTGAAAACCACGTCTTCATAACCCCTCGCTTGACCAGCCTCGTATGCGCAGACGAAAAGGGTAATATTGGCTTCTGAGCTCTGGGCTCATACATATCCAACAAACCTGCTGTCCAGTAACCAGCTTTAGGTCAAGAAACCAAATAGTGCCCTCAACTGGAAGCTCATGGGTGACCTTCAGAGGGTGCAGACACTCAGAGAAGGTAGAAGTAGTCGTTGCGGCTGTTACAAAAACATCTCTATGGCTCTTACGAAGGTCTCTATATGGCTCTTGAGGGCACTATTCGGTTTCTTGACCTAAAGCTGGTTACTGGACAGCAGGTTTGTTGGATCTATGAGCCCAAAGCTGAGAAGCCCCTGTTACCCTTTTCGTCTGCGCATACGAGGCTGGTCAAGCGAGGGGTTATGAAGACGTGGTTTTCAAATGCAGTTAGCAAGTCCTGCGCATGCTTGATGAAAAGTATTTACAAGCAAGTGGACCACCTCAGAGCAGTAGGATTCCCGAGACACTTATTAGTTTCGGTCGCTGAGAGCTTGCATCAGCAGGAAAAGGCCAAGAAGACTGGAACTGATGGCGAAGGGGGCAGCCAGTTAGTGGTGGTGCCATATATCCACAAGCTGTCGCACTCCCTCAAGAAGGTAGCACAAAAAGTTGGAGTGAAGGTGCATAAGTCTGCACCATAAAAATTGTCCCGCATTTGCAAGGCCACCTGTCCTGACAGCAGGCTTCAGAATAGTTGCACGATTCGGCATAGAAACCCTTTCGTGCAGTGCACTGAGAAAATAGTCTACAGTATCCCGCTTTCATGCGGCCAGGCGTACATTGGGCAGTCAGGCAGATGCCTTAATGAGCGGTTAAGTGAGCACCATAGGGAAGTTAGGGATGGCGGTTCCAGCAATTTGGCACGGCACTGTCGTGCTCATAAATGCAAGCCTGGTTTTAAAGATTGCGGAGTGATTGGCAGAAATGCGAATAGATTAACAAGGGAAATTATCGAGGCTGCCGCAATCGAAAGAGCTGGTCCTGAAAGGTGCGTCAGCAGTCCGTCATTGTCGCTGACAAAGAAAGATATGGCATTTTTGGACTCGGAGCTGTATGCCAACCGGTGAAATGTGTTGCATGTGCTTTTTAAGCTTTTGTTCACAAATTATCTTGTCTAATTTGACAGGTATCGTTCTTTTCTTCATGTATAAGTTCTGTTTGAACCAGATAAAGCCTTAGTGGAAGTTTAGCGCTTGTGTGTGTCCCCTGTTTTGTTGCTACGCTATGGATCATAACGCATACCCACTAGCCCGAACCATCACCTTGTTAAGTTTTAGTGTGCATACAAAGTTTTGTTTGTTTATTTTAATGCACAGTAAAGGAAACTACTTTGAAAGTGAATGCAATTCATTGAGAATTACTCTCCTGCAGTGCACATTAGTGCCATCACAAGGTCTTCATTGCATCAGTGTATGGTGTAAATGTTGCCTAACCGCATTGTGATACACCGCTTGAACAGAACCAACAATGGCCCTAGAATGTATATGATGAGAAGTGTACACAGGGAAGGTTATACACTTGCACATCAGGCAACAAACATTGCTGAAGCCTGCTGTACATTCTTCATGTAGTGCACAGGGCTTGCCAAAATCATTACACGTCCAGTGTTATCATGCAGCATTAATGAACCTTTTACCAGAATACCACTGCCTGTGTGTGATGCTTCCACACTGAAATATTGTGCTGAGGGCCACGTTAGCCTTGCATTTCTTGTGTCCTTTGTGTGTTATCTTGCTGCTGTCATGCTTGTGCTTTTCTTGTGGTGTTACTGCTCTTCCTTCTTAATTGCGATGCGTGCAACTTCACAGTCGTTTTTATTCTCTTTTGGTTCCTTCGCCTCACCCTGAGACATGTTCATGCTTAATGTGCCACGTTTACTAGGTAATGCGTGTGTATGTGCACGTTAAGATAACAACTTGCATGAAGCGAATAAAGCAAGTATTTTGCACTCTGCATGAAGCTGTTTGTAATGTGGCATCACCCTCCAGCTCTGTATTCGTCCCGTTCCGCAAGATTGAGTAGCATATGTGAAGACTTTTTTTTTCCAGCTGTCCTGTTCACCTTTCCAGGCATTAAACCTTTCTCTCTTACTAGGAATGTTGCTGCATGAAAAGGAGCTGTCTGTTTCTGCCGCAGGGGCATAACGGTTGCCTTATAGCAAATGAATCACTGGGCTCTGCATGACAAATTTTGTTTAACCTTCTACATTGTGGTGTTAACTTCCATCAGATGACCAATCATCATCATCAACATCAGCCTGACTACGCCCAGCGCAGGGCAAGGCCTCTCCCATGTGCCTCCAATTAAACCTGTCCTTTGCCAGCCGCACCCACAGTGCTCGCTTTTCCTCGGCCGATATACAATCATCGGGCGCGCGGGCCAACGCGGTGATTCTGCATAAAGTTGAGCAGAGGTTCCAGTTGAATTGCGCCGCAGCGCGGTGCCGCTATCGCATTCACTGCTTCCCTCTGCACAGTCCAATTTAATTCTGGCGCTATTGTGTGCTTCGTAGAGCTCTTCCCCCTATGTTCCTAGCCATGAATGTACAAAGGTACAAAAATTTCATTCAAGTTGTTTTCTTTATCTCTTTTTTCATGCGACGAAAATAAGTTATAAAGCGGTAAATTTCAACTATATCATTTTGTTTTGCCTTCATTGTATGGGCACGCGAAGCCTTCCCGCTTAACGCCGCATGTGCCAACGAAGCGACAGTCAGGGACCGCCAAATAATTCTCACTCATAGCGTTTTTCACGCTTTGCCGCTAAGTTTTTTCGCTTCTTGCGGGTATAGCAGTGGCAGCGTGGCGAAGACCATCGCTTCTCGCAGTGACCGCTGAACTATCTTCACTCTTCTTGCGACTATTCGCGTCGCGTTAAGGAGCAACGCCGACCGTGGCCTTCCTGGTGGCACCGCGAGCGATGAATGCCGACGGCCGCCGCATGGAGCGCTGCAAGTCGGGAGGGTGCCGCCGAGCCGCAACGCTCTCGCAACATCGGCAAGAGGACTAGTGCATTTTTGCTTTCGTTCAGCTGTAATCGACCAAAGCTGTCATGGAGGCAACTGACTATAGGTTTCAGGGTTTGTTTTGAGTCTCTGTCGAGGAGCTGCACATTTAGCACTTGTCGCTTGCGCGAAAGCTGCTGTGAAATTCAGCACAACTTCGTGTTTCGAAACACGAAACTTGTGCTGTACATAGATATCTTTTATATAAATACGAAGTACTTTTTCGGTAACATTTTCTCTAATGAAGTAGGCGAAACGCTTCGGTTAATTTTATTGGATTATATTTAGGTGTTCTCGCTGTGTACATACTACATTTGTGAACGAGTAAACACATGCAATGTGAATAACGCAGGAAACAGTCGTGCAACACTCGTTTTTATTCGCGTGCAATATCAATCGTGGACATGTTACAGAAGTACAGCAAGCAGGGCCCATATGTGCACATGACAAGCATTCATTGGCAGCGACGCAGTTTTAGAAACTTATGCCACTGCCTTTGCGCTTCCCTCTCTTTGTTGAGGTCCTTGACAAAAAAACGAAACCTTAAGAGAACATAAAACTTTACAACGGTAGATAAAACTGCCTTTTCATGCTCTGAGCAGCCAAGTTGAGGAAAAGACAGTGTCCGTAGCTGACTCGAAAATTCAACTAAACTCATTTCATGGAGCTTGTTTTTACTAAAAAACAGAGTAAAGGCATCTTCCATGGCCTTTACAGAAGTTGACAAGCGCTGGCTGGGGTACACTAGGCCCCCATTGTCAAAATGGCTAGTAAAGTACGAAGCGGCGTCGGCACTTGCTTCAGCTTTGCTTACACATAGGCAGCCTGCACACTGTGGACAACAGTTCTTAGCAATGATCTTTCTTGCCACGTAGCCTGTAGTGTAGTAGATCAAAGCACTGTGGCTCTTCTTCTCTATGCACGATGCATGGTCACTGCTAGACACGACAGCTTGAACTACATCTTCAGCTTCACTGACGTTTCCGTGGTCAAGAAGGTCATCTATTTTGTCTGAAAGGAACTTACTCGTAGTTTCACACACCTCCTTTGGGCTCAGCAGTGCTTTGATTACGTCTGGGGTGCAGTTCACTCCTCTAGGTGGCTTTGCCAGGTTGTAGAATGCGAGTAAATTCACAGTCATCAGAAACTGTGACACTGTCGGATGGTCGTTACAGCCAGACGACTGTCTAATTATACCAAAAAGGTTTTCAAACTTATCCTGGCTTAATCTGGATGTTAAAAGATACTTGAAACCCACAGTCGACGTCAGGTAGGACAAAAGGCCAAGTGTACTCTGGATGGTAACCCTTAGCCCAGCAGACGTGCTTTCTGTAAGAAAACCACCACCAGCTGGTTTTGCAGTTTGCTCCCATTCCTGCAGATACTCTAGGAAGCCTTTCAGAAATTGCACATTTGGACTGTCAGGCTTGAGTGCCTTCTCGCTTGTTCGCGATGTCATAACACGAATCAGGCGATTCATTTCTTTTAGGAAATCTACTATCGGCTGCACGGTCCTATGTGAGGCTTCAATGTGTTCTCTATAAATGAAAAGTCATTTGATGACCTGGTCGCTGAAGAGCTAAAATGCGATGTCCACTTTCATTTTTTCAAAGCAGTTTGGCTTAAGGTGTGCATTTGTCAGGCTTGGCATAACTTTCAGTGTAACATTTTCTCGATCCGCTTCGAAGGCTGCTAGTACAATACCAATGTGAACATGCCCAGCTGGTGTCAGGTATCCTTTTCCAACAAATCCATTTCTCACATTCTTCAAAAGGTGTGGAAAATCTGACAAAAAATAGAGCTGCCTTTTAGGATCCACTGGGTGTTTGGTGCTGCTCCGAACGTGGTTTGGAGAACCTTTGAAAAAAAAACAACTTGCGATCAGTTTCTTCATCACAATATTTAAACATTAGAAACATGAAATCTGCACTAGCACCATGCACTCTAAACAATCTTGCATTTTGCGTGAAATTACAGCCTTACCCTGTATTCCAAACAGCCGCCACATGCTCCTATTCCAGCTGGCGCCGTCGCATGTTATGCAATCCACGAACAGACCAGCCTTTTCCGCAAGGACTGTGGTTTCCAAAATGATTTTCGCCAGTGTTGGGGCCTTCACATTGCCCTTTGAGGCAAAAACACCGAGGATTTGCGTCCATTTTCCTGCGGAAAGGTAATCTCTCACAAATTTACGTGCGTTTTACGTATAAAGTTGCGAACTGTAACCAAGAGAAAAAAAGTTTACCAGTAAATGGCTGAAACAGCACAATCATCCCATGGTCTGTCAGCACATTCTTCTGGTCAGCAGGTGTATGACCTCCAAGGTCAACAAAGCCTTCAATATCACCTGAATTGTAAAAAAAAGCACAGGAAAAACACCTTGTTTTATGCGCAGACATCTCTCAACACAGATCAGAATATGGCAAAGGTGCTAAACCAGCATAAAAAGAAACACGTGCTAAAAGACTTGACGATCGAATATTACCAGAGCACTGCACGGCTCGAGCAATATTGTAGTGCTTAGCAGAACATCGTATTTTTCTCATACTGTAAAAGCTCGCTGATTCGTGCTTCAATGGACCGGAAAAATTGTTCGCATAGTCTGAAATTAAGTTCGAACTATCGAATGACCCCGAAAAAAAAAAACAAACTGACAAGAACCGCTTGCATCGCGGTAAATTTATTTGGTGAAAGACTTGGCAGTAGTTGCTTGTTATTTTAGATGAGAACAGCGCAACAATCACTATTTTTAGCGGTGGAGCTCTGCCGCTAGTGCATCGCACGCCGCAAGCGCGGAAGATTCACGGGCGATGAATACGGCATTGCTCAGCAGCTCCGAAGCGGCAAGAAAAAAATGTGGATAGGGAAGATTAGCGAAACAGCCAACCAACGCTATAAACGGCGCGTAGCTGGGTTTGGCTGGCTGGCTAGTGCGGTTGGGCGTACGTTTCAGAAAAGCAAAATCGAAACTATCAGTGTGTCCGCTCTTGTAGATGAGGCCGTCTGTCCGCCATCACGCCTGCCGTTCAGCGCAAGTCAGAGGTGCGCGAGTGATTCTGCAGCACAGAATTCAGCTTTGAGGGGGGCTATTTGGACGACCGCTTCCCGAACCGATACCTGTATGTACACAACCTACTCTGGGAGCCCGTTCGAATTAATCGGTGCGAGACCCGTAGCTTCCGAAACAGCGAGCGTGCAACGCCATAGACTTGCATAGCGTTGGCCGGGACTGCGCCGGCAGTTCGAATTATGCGGATTTTCGCATTGCGGGGTTTGAATCAAAGAGCTTTTACCGTATACACAGAACGGTCCAAGAATTCATTGCAGCTATACTCACCAGCTGATTTCACATTTAGGTGCTCCGAAAGCTTTATTTCGTCAATGACGAGGCCACCGTGACGACTGTAAGCATCCATGGTCTTTGTTTTTTTTCATTTAGGGCATCGAAGACCTTTGTACTGAGTCCAAAACCACCCTTGAAGCGCTGTAGGTACTTTTTCAGGCAAGTTCGCCCTGGCAGAACCACAATAGACTGTCTGCGGAGATGTTCATACAACTTCGGGCTTCGCATCCTCATCAGCATACATTCTAAAATCCACTCATCATCGTATCGCATTCCCTTGTGTGATTTTCGCCTTGCAGCAAGGAAACAACTCTTTACAACCAGCTGCTGCTTTGAGGGAAGATATTTATTTTGCTGTTAAATGTCTCTTCACTAAGAGCCTCATTTCGCTCTTTCATGTGAGCCACCTGTATCCTTGCATTTGCCAATCTTTTCTTGGTTCTTGACAGGCTTCGAGAAATGTTCCTGCACTGTTTCTTTTCATCAGATTTTCTGGCAATTTCACTTGTGCTTTGCTTTTTTCTGCACGCTTGGTTTTGAGCCAGAATCCTTTGGTACTTGCAGAAAGCGCAGGATTCACCTTCAGACCTCAAAGATAATGAACACTCCTCAGAAAAAATCATGCCTTTGTAGGAGGTGTGCTTTCCTGAGGCCGGCTTTATGCCGCATCCATCACAAAGATTTGTCAAGGCAACTTCCTTGATCAAAGTTTCGGCCTCTTCGCAAGTTGTGACGATGTGTTTTGACTTTTCCCTTCCCCTGAGGTAAACCGTGGCTACCACTGATTGTCCATCAAGTAATGGCTTTGCAAATGCTACCATCTTTTCAATGAAGAGGTTAGCAAAGTTATTTTTTTCAGCCTCACAATAGGCGTACGCTAATGAATCGACTGTCACGGATGGCACTTTCATCCATGTCACTGGAATAGCGACGTTGGAGAATGGATGGAGACGATCGTTGATTGTTCGTGGTCGTTCGTCACCAGCATTTTGCGCTTCGCCAGCGCTTCCTTCTGCAGAAACACAGCATGGGGTGGTGCACTTTTCAGTTACTGCAGCTCCGCTGTTGGTGTCAGATGCTTCCATGCTCACCGATTCAGCATTATCAATGCCTGAGCACAACTCGGAGGCTTCCGACGCAGCACGCCTGTGACGCTTTGCTGGAGGCTCTTGCTGGCACAGATTTCTAGTTTTTCTTTTAGCTGACACTTTAGGCAGAATGTGTTCTGGGTAATGCGTGAATATCGAAGGCACGGCGTCGGGTTTCAGGCGCGGTTTATCGCGGGGAAGCTCGTTGGTAACACCATTTACGCTGACACTGAATGTGCGCTCGATACAACTGCTCTCAAAATGTTTCTCGCAAACCACAGCAGCTGGCGTCAGCCTTCTGTCCTCTCTTTTGATGTTTCTTTCCCATTCTGCAAGCCACGTACCATCAGATGGTGCAGTAAACATGGAAACACGTTCCTTGTTCGAGCGGTAACCGCTTTTACACATTGGCACAAAGCAAGTCTTCTCTTTGCACTGTCGCTTTGGCTTTGACATCTTTTTTGTGCAGTCACATGTAGCTCGTTTAGTGGTGGACACGGGAAAAAAACAATCGAGAGCTCAGTGCATGATTTGACTACACAGTGAAAGCACGCAGAACGGATACACGCACGCACAGAACGCGCGCACAAAACCGACAAAATCACCACAGAACTGCTCGGAGGAGCGGATGCGTCGACTTTCATGTGCAAGAAGCCACACAGGACAACATACACTGCACCTCAGTCAACAAAATTTCATGCACAAGCAGGTTAATCGCGCACGCACAAGACCAGGTCGCTGCCTTCCGAAGCGAGAAAACCGCGTCGTCTGCTGCGGCAGCACCCTCCATGAGTCACTGGAAAAACTTCAGAGTACCGCATTCGTTTGCCCCTCGCCGCCGACGCGTTCATTGGCCCAACCGTACCACGTGACCTTGGGCTGCCATATACCTTCCAAGCGCCGGGCGGGCCGGCTGAGTTAGAGCGCAGACATCGCAGGTCCCCTACGATTCTTGTTTTCTGATTGTCGCACTCGTGTTTGACTGCAAGGAATCATGCCTGGCTGCTGCGCCTTCGGATGCAGCAACCGAACCGAGTCTGGAAAGACTTTTTTCTCGATTCCGACCGGGAAAAATGACCGAGAGCGTCGTTCTGCGTGGCTACACAGAATCGGCCGGGAGAACTTCAAGCCTACGAAAAACACCCGCGTGTGCGAGGTAAGTACACCTTCTTTGTGCTTTTCGGCACTGTTTTAGAAGATATTTAAGCGAAGTGCACGCGGTGTTAGCGATGCTACGAAAATAGGAGTTCATTGCAGGGATCGTTAGCGCCTCGCACTCTTGACGCGGGTACACGTGCTCGAGTTTGTTGCTCATCGCACGCGATTTTTCCGTGCTCGTGGCACGCGAAGGAACACTTGTCTAGAGTCCACTTGCCACGCGAGAATTCCGCGTCCTCACGTGCACCACGTACTCGCATGATTTCTCCGCGCACGTGAGCGCGCTCTCGCCTCGAGTCACTCGATCCATGGCACCTAATTGTTTTTCGCAGACCGTGACGATCACAGTCAATAAAAACATCGTCAGTGCATGTCATGCGTCCGCATAACGGCCGCTTTCTGTGCAGTTGTGTTGGCATGGGTAGAAAAATAGAAATGAGTTAAATGTTAGCAATCCTTAATCTTGATTCTGATATGCACTGGAAGAATCAAGTAAAGCAAGTTTGCTCAAAGCTGGCATATGGTTGCCATATTTTATTACAAGCGCGAGAATGCTTTAATTTCTCTATACTCCGAATACTCTACTTTGCTTTTATACAAAGCCAGCTAATCTACTGCATGGAGTCATGGGGTAACACATACCCCACATATCTCGAACCTGTAATCCGATTGCAGAAGAGAGCGATAAGAATAATTACTTATTCAAAATATACTGACTCTACTGAACCACTTTTCAAGTCCACCGGCATTCTACCTTTCCATTCCATGTATACATTAAAGATAGCCCAGACAATTCATAAAATACTACAGCTCAATGAACCGCTTCCTCACAGTATCTTTATAACTCCTAAAAGGGAGACTAGGGCTGCTAGTGAAAAACATTTCAATTTGCCCGCCTGTCACAATACTTACGGGCAAAGATTATTAGAATTCAATAGAGTTTTAATCTGGAATGGCATTCCTAATGAGGTTAAAACAGAAACAAATTTTGTACAATCCCTCAAAATGTTCCTGATGAATATGTGAAGTATATGGTATGAATTTTTTACTTTTTGTTTCGAAGAGAAATATGTTTTTTGTGAGCGTTTTGTTTGTATTCCTGTATTTTTTCTCCGCAAATCTTATAACGTTCTAATTTTCATTTTATAAGAATAGAAATGTTCGTTTCCGCGTGCTGCAAATATGTTGTATTGTATTGTGTTGGACCCAAAACTAGCCCCTGGCTATGGGTCCAGTTATTATTGTACATATTGAATTGTGCTCAGTTTCATTTTCGAATAAAAAAAAAGAAAAAAAGAAAGCTGCGTGTTTGCGGCCACGTGCGCGTTTGCACCCAAATGAGCTATTTTAGTTGCGTAAACTTCTAAACCTTTTTAACGTATTCTTTGCCTCTTGAGTTGGTCTTTAAACTTGTTATTGCAGCTATCTTCCATGTTTTTCTTGTTTCACATGTCTGAAACAAAGCTTCATTCAAAAAGCCCGGGGAGCCTCCTTGGGCAGCCCAGCGTGTGGGTGACCAGCATCACACTTCTAACTATACAACATTTGCAGGACCACTTTTGTGCAGAAGACTTTGAGAAGGCTAGAGTGGATGGGAAGAAGAGGCTAAAGCACAAAGCTGTGCCAAGTATTTTTTCTCACCGTGTGCCAAAAAAAATCAGAAAGCCACCATTCGCCCGCCTTCCTAATTCACCAGCAAACAACTTGGCTGAAGAACAGGCTGAACCTGAAGAGGAAAAATTGCTAATAGGTAATTTTCCCCCTAATCAAAATGTGTTTTTCATACATACACTGCAGCAGTGCTTTGTCGGTCAGTTATCATGTAGCCACATGTAATGCAAAATGGACAATTTCGTACTTGAATGTAACTGGTATTGATCTTCTAACTTTTTTACGATCTGAATCATGGCTTGATACGGTGACCAAACAGAGGAACATCAATTATTTCATTAACACTGCCCTTTTAAGTGTAGCACTACAAGTAATGCAGTTGGATATGTTTAGATGTTTATGTTTAGATATGTTTATTTGAGTGTGCCTCAACAGCCAAGTGGCCTAAACGAGCGCACACTAGGTAAGATACATCAAAAACACCAATTCAAAAGATTTAAAAGCAGGCACGAAAACAACAATTAGGCAAATATGTCCATGTCATTAAACGTTTTGTTATATAAGATTTGTAAACGAGTCATTGGACAGATGGCATGCAAATCGGGATAAAATGTGTCGAAACATTTTGCAGCTTTTGCATGCGGCACACGAAAATTCAGCGACATCAGTAAGGTCCCACAGTTAATGTAACCGCGCACGACGTTTTGCAGAAACTGCATGTCACGTATGCGTCGCCTGTCGCCAAGGGTAGACATATTGAGGTCTGCCAAGAGAGAATCATAGTCGTAGAAACGACGGCGACCAATATATCTATCATAATAGATGCGTATGAACTTACGCTGGACATTTTCAATTTTCGTGCAATAGGCGACAGATACGCTATTCCAGGCTACTGACGCGAACTCAAGACGCGGTCTCACAAGGGCACAGTATAGAGTGCGTAGACATTCGTGCCGTCGAAATTTTTTTGTTAATCTAGAGATAAGACCAATATGCCTCAATGCGCGTAACACAAATGAATTTACATGCAGTCTAAAATCAAGCTTTGAATCAACAACAACACCAAAGTCTCGTACATGGGCCACGCAAGAAATCTCACCCGCCAAAAGTGTGTAATCAAACGTAACTGTGTCGCGTTTCCTAGTTAGAGACAGGACGGAAGTCTTCTTAATATTCAGTTTTAAGCGATTCATCAAACACCAATTCTCAACGTTGTTAATGTCAGCTTGCAATTGGCGGCAGTCCTCAATATCTCCAATATTACGGAATAATTTGAAATCATCTGCGAAGAGCAAAATTCTCGAGTTCTTGACATGTAACGGCAAATCATTAATAAACACTAAAAACAACAGCGGTCCTAAGTTGGAGCCCTGAAGCACTCCCGAAGATGACAGAAATTCGTTGGACACACAGCCGGAAAATCGTACCATGTTACGGCGGCTGCCAAGGTAGCTTTTGAGCCACCTGCAGTATATGGGGCAAAGTCCGTATCTTTCCATCTTCATCAGAAGTACCTCATGGGAAACCATATCGAAAGCTTTAGTCATGTCAAAGTAGACTGCATCTACCTGACCACGATTAAATACATGTGGCCCAGTATAATCAAGAAAGCTGCATAAATTCGTTTCAAAAAACCGTGCTGCAGAATCGAGATCTTCTGTTTGAAGTATGAGCCCATGCGTTCGCACATAATCATTTCAAAAACTTTCGCAAAAGAACAAATTAGTGACACAGGACGAAAGTTGTTTACATCACAAGCATCGCCAGACTTGAATACAGGAACAACTACTGACAACTTCCAATGACGAGGGAAAACACCAGTTCGCAACGATAAGTTGAACAAATGCGCCAAAACAGGGCCGAAAATGTCAGCGCATCCTTTGATTATGAAGCTGGGAATTTCATCAATTCCTGTTGAAAGTTTTGGCTTAAGTTTCTGAATCGCCGAAAGAACCTCATGCTCGGTGACAATATCATAAGCTAAACAGTCAGCGCTGTCTTCAAGAGTGATAACAGCAGTTGTGTTATCATGGCGCACAAAACAAGAGCTGAAGTGATGAGCAAAAGCTTGGCACACATCTTGATGTTTAAAACAGATGCCATCGCGCGTCTTTATCACAGCAGCACTAACCTTATCATTTCTTTGCTTGCGCACAAAATCCCAAAAACTGCTTGGTTCCTTTTTAAAGTTCTGTTCGAGAAGTCTGTGGTAGTCGGCTTCATCACGTGCAATCAGTTTTTTCACAATTTTTCTGCACAATGAATATCTTTGGTACCAATATTCACTTTCTGATTTCACGTAGAGTTTGTGATACTTCTGTTTTTTCTTCAAGTAATGTCTCAAATCGTGCGAAAACCAGCATGGAAATCTACACTTCTTCGATTTACGGTGAGGTATACATTTTTTCATTATACCTTGTACAGTTGATGTAAGTAGCACAACGCCTGTGTTTACATCCTCAGTCTCAAGCAATTCTGACCAGTCGTAGGCCAGAAGATCATTGTACAGCCTAAGGTAATTGCCATACGCGTATCTAAATTTTTCTGGCACCATCTCACACACTGCACGGAACGACAAGAAGAACGACAAGGTAAACGGGCAATGATATTTGTCTACTAGAACAAGAGGATCGCGCACCGCTTGCACGCCAAAAAGAGGCACATTAGATAAAATTAGGTCTGAAATGTTTCCAGCACAGTTCTTCATTGTATTAAATTGATATAAACCATGAAAATTACTAAAATCAATTAAACATTCGGCTTTTTCTCGAGTTGCTGTGCAGTCACTAGTGACCAAACCAGTGGACCAATCGACCTTAGGAAGATTAAAGTCCCCGTAGATGTGAACCTTGTACTTCAAAAAATCAATTTTTTCCCCAATATCCAAAAAATGATCGGTAAAAACGTTAGGAGCAGAGTTTGGTGGAAAGTAGTAACAGCCGACTAGATAGTGCGATTTGTCACACGTTGGAATTTCCAACCACACACATTCTTCGTATGTCTCTAGGTCTGGTCTCCTAAATGCATTTAGCACAGAACGGCAGGCTATCAGAACTCCGCCCCCGTATTTAATCTTGTCGGAGTACACCCTATCGGCCCTGAAAACAGTGTATTCATTTCAGAAATAACACGCACTTGAACATGATGAGTTTAGCCACGTTTCCGTCAGGCACATTTCCGTCAGGTTGGTACAAAAAGTGTTGGAAACCAAAAAATTGCTATGAAAACTTTTGCAGCTGCTGACAGCATAGCAGATGGACTCAAGTCTTCAAAAGAGCCACATGATCATGATGAATCTGCTGATGTGGCAACAGAAGTGCCCATAAGCTCTGATATTCAAGAGGATGCACCTCCCAACATGTTCAGTGAAGCTGACGTACTGAAACGCCAACTTAACTTGGAAAGAGGAAAGCGTGCAAGGGCGGAAATGGAGTGTGACGCCCTGAGAAGTTCTTTTAATGGACTTCTTGCAGAAGACCAGCTCCGTGTCCTGCAAAAGGGAACAATGAGAGGGTCATCATGGACTCAGAAGACAATTCAGGAGTCTCTGAAGGTCAGACTTGCCTGTGGGGGAAGAGGTTATGAGTACCTGAGAGGTAATGGCTGGCCGCTCCCTGCTGAACGCACACTTCAGAAGCATATTGAAGACATCAAGTTTACCCCAGGTATGCAGCAATGTTTGCAGCTCTATAATAACCTTTTCCAAATTGCAAGTGCAACTCAGGACTAGCTATTGACTTCACCGATGATCACATAGCAAGTACAGCTACAAATATTAGGCGGCAGCAGAAGGCTTGCACTCATCTTTTGAGAAAAGATTTTATAAATGCTCTGATAGTGACAAGGGAGGTTGTTTGAAACACTGGGCTGAAGCTTGTAATTTTGAATTTCAAAGAAAACTGGCAGTGATCATTCCAGCATGCATGTTTTTCAGCAAAGATACACTGTAATTATGCTCTCTACAATACCCTTGAACTAATGTTAAAGCTATCAAACATAATAAAAGGCTCTTTTCTTGCCATTCTAGGTATTCTTGAAGAAGTGTTTCCAGCTTTGGCATCAAAAGTGGCAACATTCCACAATGAAGAGCGTTATGCGGTTCTAATGCTGGACGAAATCCAACTGACACCTGGTTTGGACTATGATATTACAACACGCTCCGTCATAGGTAAGGCTTCATCAAAAACAAATGCGGCCTGTTGTTTACATGTCAGGCAGTGTAGTTCTCTTGCAGCTAAAACCAATGCAGTAATGAGCACTGGCATGTGATACTTAATTTAGCAGTGTGGAAACAAAAATGAAATGCAACTAATTTTTTTACTGCACTAATTTCAATATCTAAGGGTTAATGACTAAATGTGTGTGTATAGGTACACACAGAAAGCCGTTCAAGCATCCCTGGAATACCTTATATTTGTGTAGTTTTAGATGAAACCTGTTATACCTGATAAACAAAGCTATCAAAGTGGTGTCCAACTTAATTTGCTTAAGCTTGCTGCATGACAGGCTTAGATGCTTATGTGCTACTAAACCCAACTCAGCAATATTTGTTTTGATTCTATTTTTGGTGCTTTCCTGTGCTAATAAAACACACTGCATGCTTACTTTATCATGTATGCTGGACAGCTCTGCACTGCTATGCCCCAAATAAGCATTCTTGAAATATTCTTCAGGCCGCCCCACACTTCCTTCCTCGGACCCAAGTGCAGAACCTGTACTGGCCACACATGCATTGGTTTTCATGCTTGGTGGAATTGCATCAAGATGGAAGCAGACTGTCGCGTATCATTTCACAGGTAAGTAGCAGTTGGAAGTTAAAGTGTTAAGTGAATTTTCATGTAAAGTTGGGAACAACACAATGTTTTCACTTTTCATATGTGCATAACTGCAGGGACTGTTTGGCCAATTCCTAAAGAGTTGCATGCCGGTGATGTGTAACATGGAGTGGCAACGTTCCTCCTAGAATCTTTACTGAACTGCCTACTTTTTCTTGGATGGTAGCGAGTTAATGCACAGGGCAGGTTTACAGAAAGTGCAGTTGATGTTGGTTAAGACCACCTAGTGTCGCAGGCAATGACAACCCACAGAATAAAGCCAAAATCAGTTGTCCGTACTGTATAGACTGTTACATAGGTATACGAAGTGATGTCTCGCACAACTAAAGCAGCATCCTTGGCACGACTACTGGTGACATGTCATCGCTGGTACTTAGTTTACTTGCTTGCTAAACCTCCTAAGCGGCTGATGAGTGAACGAAGATAGCATGAAAAAATGAAGCAAGGCTTCAAGAAAGTGGTTATCGACTTGGCCTTGTGCCCTGCCATGTTGCCTGTGTGCCAGCCAAGTGTCGAGCGGGTGAGAGGCACCACTAATAGCAGCATAATGCAATAAATGCAGCATCAGTATGCATATCCCTATGAGTAAAATGTGCAAAAAATAAATGAAAGGTTTCAGCATTTTATTTTCATTCCAGCTGAATCCTTTGATGCAGCCAAAGTACTGGACTTGCTATTTGAAATCATCAGGCGCTGTGAAAGCATCGGCCTATCGGTGGACTGCATTACGTCAGATATGGGTGGAGGAAATCAAGCCATCTGGAGGCTGCGTGGAATCATGGCCACTAAGTATGGTCGTCCAAGGACCACCTGCCCCCATCCATGTGGAAACAACCGAAGCCTCCATTTCCTTGCGGACGCACCCCACCTGCTGAAGAACTTGCGCGGGCACCTGGTTCGGCAACAAAAAATCCTTCTAGACGACGACACGGTGCGGAAGAACAAGTTGCCATCCAATGAGGTAAGTTGCTGTATAAGTCTCACACCGTCTTTTATTGCTGTTCACCACACAGCGTGCACAATGGATTTTAATTATTTGAAAAATGTTGCGACTTTTGCATCTGCAATGAAGTGTGATGCATACTTCAGTGTGATGCATGTATAGGATTCAGCTCAAATAAATACAAATATGGTTTTACAGTTTCATTTATTTATTCAGATAACTCAAGAGTCCCTTTGTGAGGGCATTACATGAGAGGCAAGCACCTGCAAACATACAAAATGCTACATTAGCCTACACATGTAAATCGACAATGATCATTTGCTTCTTCTGCAGGTCTCCATCAAGTACCTAGAGCAGCTATGCGAGATTGACGAGAAGCATAGCCTGAAGCTTGCTCCACGCCTGAAGTTAAAACATTTAAATCCAAGTCATTATGAAAAAATGAATGTAGGCACAGCATATGCTGTATTTAACCATGCAGTAGCATCTGCCCTACGGCTTCTGGTCGAGCAGGGCAAAATAGACGAAGAGGCCCTAACGACAGCATGGTTTGTGGACCAGGTGTTCAAGTGGTTTTCCCTCATGACATCTCGAACGCCAACTATGGCGTTGAGTGACCTCTGCTCTGAAAAGGGAAAGGAAGCTGTGACCTTCCTGAATGACTTCATGGAGGCCTTCAGGAACCTCCGCATCATTGACAAAGCAAAGACGAATGCAACATGGAAGCCTATCCAGGCCGGCATAATAATAACAACTACAACTGCACTGAACTCTGAACTTACGTGAACTGTATGTGCAAAGCAAGAATTTGAAATTTCTGCTATTGAGTCGACTCTGCCAAGACGCACTCGAGAACCTATTTAGCACGATAAGAGTTAAGTCGCCCGTGCCCAGGGCACGGGAATTCAAGTATACCTTGAGAGTCATTGTCCTGGCACAATTTTTCAAGCCAAGCAGGCATGGCTCTTACGACATTGATGACTCTGTTCAGGTAACAGATTTTCTTTCCTCCCGACCTGACTTGGCTGAAGAACTAGGGAATATAAATATGCCAGAGGAAGTAGGAGACCTTGAGCCTGAAGAACAGCAGTCTCTAGAGTATGTCGCTGGTTATGTAGCACGCAACATTATGAAAAAGCACAAGCTCTGTGAGAGCTGCACAGCTTTATTGGCTCAGCCGGCAAAGAATGAAAACAGGTTTTTGGCACTCAAGAACTACGTTCCAGACAAGCAATCTCTTTGCACACCATCTGAAAATGTTATGCACCTCATAGAGTGTGTGGAGACATACTTCAGGGAGAATGAAGAGTCTCTTGTCATGGGAAAAGCCAACATTGATCAAGTCAGAACCCTCATTGCAGCCGTGGAGCCCACGTTCACTGTTTTTCCTGTATGTCACAATGTTGCAGACAAAGTTGTGCGTGAATTTTTGTTGTGTAGGCTGCGCTTTGCACTGCGTGCAAAAAATGAAATGCTGCAAAGGAAAGCAGCACAGAACTCTAAGTGCGGATCAAAAAGTGTTGGCATGCGTGCAGCTGTTTCAACTGTAAAGTGAGCTGTAACTTTCAGAATGGTCTAGCTCTTCAAGCATAAATTCTGTGTCCATATCAGTACGTTGTTGCACTGTGCTAAGAATCGACAGCGGGGTACCATTATTCTACGTTTTGTATGTCTCAGGCTGAAAAGGATGACGTGTTTTTGTAATATGGGCTTGTCACTGTCTTTAGTACCCTTAAAGGTCTATAGACACCACATCTTTGCTTGCATGTTTTCTTGTTTCAAACAATGCGTTAGACATTCGTATACATGGAGCAGCCTGTGGTATTCGTGTACAAATGCTAAATAATTTATAATTGAATTTCTTCTTGATGCTGTTCCAGTTTCACCAAACGACGACTGTGACGTCAAGTTGATGGTCACTTGATCCACTAGAAAAACTGATATAATTCCTGACAGGTCATTTTTTGTCATTGCAGGTCTTAAAAGAGGCTGGATTAAATGTTGTAGTGAATTGAAACTACACATCAGCGATTATATTAATTTTTAATGGATCACGTGACCAAAACATTAACTTGAAATGACAGGCGTAATTGGTCAATGAAACCAAAACAACATGACAGAAGAAATTCAATTATAAATTATTTAGCAGTTGTAGGCAAATACCACCCACTAACCCATGTATTCTAATGTCTAACGCATCGTTTGACAGAAGAAAACACGCAATAAAGTTAGGTGTTTATAGTCCTCTAACAACAATGGCCATGTGTGTTTGGTGTGAAATGTGTTTTGAATTTGGTCACATATGATGTTCCATGCTGAGTTCAGCCTCCAGGGTCAGGCAAGGAAGAAATTATTCCAGTTTGCAATATTTATTTATTTATTTCTGACTCGTGGCTCATCACTGCAAGCTGGTTCTGGTTTTTTTTTTAAACCTGACCAAGTCTTTGTTAAGGGAGTCGGAAGGCACAGATATTGAATGACTGTGCCTCTGTGTCTAGTCTTTGTTAGCCATTCCACTAATGCTTAATTTGCTGCACTATGTGGGAAAAAATGCCTGCAGGAGTTTTGTGAGCTGAACCCAGTTAGTGCTGTTCATTGTTGCTGTTATTTTTTTTGTATAGAAGCTGTACGCATAGCATAGAATTTTTAAAATTTATTCAAGCAGTTTGATGCATTTGAAATGTTCTTGGATTGCATTGTTTAGGTGGGTTGTAAGCACACATTCATATTTGTGTGGTAGATGATGCTTTATATACTGTCATCTTGGCAAAATGTTAAGTGTATTGGAGAAGCTGTTCTGGTCCGTGCTTAGGATGAGAGTACGGGCTCACTCTGCTTATTATGGCTTGTATGTAAGGCTTTGTAGCTTCAAAAACTATTTTCTGTATTCTGCAGAAGGATGAAATCAGACTTTGTTGTGGTTTTGAGGAGGTACTGTGCAATCGGTGTTTTCTGGTGTTCATGCTCTTGCAGTTTCATCGTCATATGTACAAAATTTTATTTTTGTTCGTATGCACCAAGAGTGTTGCTGTTTGAGAGTTGGTACTTTTAAATTGTGTTTTCAGTACTAGGTAGCTGTTATTGTTATGTTGTACAGCAAACTCCACTTGCTGTTCAAGATGACTGGAGGGGTGATATGTGTTCTAGTCTTGCGTGTGCTGTTTGCAGTGCTTCTACTTTGTTTATTTACACTGGTGGTGTTAGCCTCCAGTGTGTTCCGTAGGTGAAGCAAACTTGTTTGCTTCTGGAGGTGAGGTCAGTGATGTATACTTTTGGAATGAGTGTTTGCTTGGAACATGCGGATGAAGAGGAACTGGCTCACCGGCATATTTTCTAAGAAACAAGGCTTGCGGGGAAGGTCCTGGCACCAGTCACCAGCGCCCGCTGTTGTGAGTTGTAAGAGTGTTCCATTCTTGTGTAAAGCTGTGCCTTCCCAGTGGTGACAGATGAGGACCTCCGTTGGCTGAATATGTCTCTGTCGGTGCCATTCAGCTGCAGAGTAATGCAGAGTAGTTTGTTTATGACAAGGCAGACAATTTCATAGCTCAAACTGTATCTGCTGATCCCATGGGCTTTTTGAAAGCTTTTCACAGATAGCAAAGCATCCTCTGCAGTGCCATCAAAATTTAATGTATGAAAGAAATGCAGTTGCTTCCACTATTACTACTCTTTATTCTTTAGTCAGTGATTACTCCACTTAACCCAAGGGCGCAACAGCAGGGGCATTCGGTTTACCTCACTGCCATTGTGATGATTGGCGCTGCAACTGAAACTAGTTTGCTAGCACAGTAATTACAGATCGTGATACGTTCCAAGCAACACATGCATTGAAGCTTAGTTAAAGCTGTCTTTATAAATCCGAGAAAAGAAATCATAAAATTCATTAGGCTTCAGAACTTGTAGCTTCCGTACATGATGGATGTTACAGGCAGTTTGCTAGTCGGAAGGAGCAAAACTAAGCCATTCTTAATTTCTACTTCAGGTGTACCTCCACTTCCAAGTTTTTTCAGCATAAACACGTTTGGCTTATGTGCTATAAAGAGAAAAAAGGCACTGTCACTCATTTACGTGCACTTTGTTACAGGTGGTAAAGTGTCTTAGTCGACCCATTTTTGAAGTTTGCATGGTGTGCCTACTTCATGATCACATTTGAAGGAGGGGCTTTACTCAGAAACACAGGATGATGAAGGAAGAACGGGATGAGCTCTATTTGATAACCCCATTAAGGAAAGCAATGTGTCTAGCCACAACACTTAAACAGGAATGGTGAAAGCTTTGTGATTACGGGAAAAAATTTGTATCACAGCAAAAACTATCAAAAGCAAAGAAGGTGAAAGCTTCATACCTGTAGCGAAATTAAAAACAAGAATAAAGACTCACCTTATGACAAAAAAACTATATTATCTAGAATTAAGCAACCTAAGTGCTCTTTGAAGAAAATCAACACCAGATGTATCATTGACATGCGTCCCTTCCCAACCTATCAATGAGAGGTGCCTCAAGAATCCCCCTAGCTAACTTGTCTTTTAATTGTCCTAAGACTTCTGTGCTTCTGTACAGCAGATAAAAACTACAGGGTTTACAGTGTATATGCAGATATTGAGCATTATTTTATTAAGTTAAGCACCATATTCTCTTGGTCAGTTGTTTAGTAAACGACCAGTCTGCCTATATAAACAGACCTACAGCTATCTTGCAAACCACAGCTGCTGCACATTCAACAAGCTTTGTGGCATACTTCCTATTTCAAACCAATTTCTTCACCATAATTAAGCTGAAAAGTGTATAAAGGCTTGACTACCTGTGAGGGGAGTGGGAGCCAACGAACACTACGTCTGTGTTGAACTGTTCTGCTGCCATTTCAGAACAGAGATAGGGTGGAAGCAGGGCAAAATCTGATTTTTTTTCTGCTGTTCCTTTGTGGCACTGAGGACAGTGGGTCATCTATATTCTCTGCACAATTTCTGAAACAGGCTTTCTGCAACAGCAGTGAGCACCGACATGTTGGTCTCCTTGAGTATGTCTCTGCAATTAAAGCTTCTTTGAGTGTTTTCACTTCTCCAATCCTTCTTTCTCCGTCCTCTGTTTCTTCGGCAAATCTCTCTCTAAAAAGTACTGCCAACTAGCCCAAAGTTCCACTTTGTTCATGACTAAAGCTGTAGGCTTGCGGTCGGCAAAATGAAAGCAATGTATATGTTATATATGGTATTAATAAATGGATGCAAGGTGGCTATCGCTTACCACGCAAAAAGCGTTCATATTGTTTACTGCCTTGCTTTCATTGAATGTGTAATTTGTACCTGTATCTTTATTACAAATGAAACTGACCTATACAAATAACATTCAAGAAAATATTACCAAACACTGCAAGCATATAATATTCAAGTAACTCATCTTTTGATTTATTTTCCTTTGGTCACCTACACACAAGATTTAAGAATCTGATACATTGCAGTCCTTTTTTTAAAATATGGTCAATACGAGGCCCATAATACTTCCTCTTTTCCACTTATCCTTTGCTCATGTATACATACGCATTTTGAGCTTGAAACCGACGGCCAGGTGATATTCACAACACATGCTTCAAATTTTGAGCTTGTAAGCCGAGCACACACAATGAACTGAAGTCATCATACTTATGTTTTATGTTGAAATGCTACGGTGCATACCCAAATGATGTTGTGCTTGATCCATAACAAGAAATACAAACCAACAGAACACCCAGTAGCTTTAGTTTCACTCTGTCACTATGTGGCCACATACAATTCAAATGCAGGGCATGTTGCATAAACCGCTCTAAAACCACAAGAATTTTATACATCACCCATGTAACTTAGAAAAACAAAGTGCTGCGTCACAAGCGGGCGTTCCTGCCTTTTTTTTACACAGGCAGCAAATCTTTGCAGTATAAGAAAACAGTCGTAAATAAGTTGGGAAGAGTAGCCACTCATGAACGCACTAGACAGCCGCGTTCATAAATCGCAATGTAGCAAACGCTCGCTCATTATCAGTGTACTTCTGTACATATACGTTGCTGTAATCACGCTAGATTTAGTGCGCAAAATGGCCATCGAAGTTGGTTTTTAGGCCTGCTGTGCACAGATCGTCTTACGATCACGGCCAAACACCGGTGCGCACACGACGCACATGGCAGTCGCGGTGTGTCGTGCGTATACGGCGGACGAAGTCGCCCGGCAGAGTCCAGAACGAGCGGTATCCGATTATAAACTAAATTAAATATATCCTATTTAGCTTGTGAAATTATACAGTGAACGCACGTACTTACCTGTGACACTGTCAGGTGTTAGTTTCGTCCTGCTTGGAAACATTCACCAGAAGCCGACGGCGGTCCACGATGTTCATGCCCAAAAGCACAAGCTTGCCTCACTGCGGCTCGAAGTAAAGAAATGTTTCCTTCGTAGCTCGCTCCACGGAAGGGGGAAAAACGCGTGCATAAGCTCCCGATAGCAGCGCTAAGCTGCTGCCCACAATCGTAGCACAGTTCCGGAAGTAAACACGATCGGCGTGCAAAACAACCACCAGCTGCATTACTTCACACAAAATAACATTCTTTTCGTTCTTAGCAACCATTATCTTCGTGCAAAAAGCACTTGAGTAAACACTCAACCCGGTGTGTCACCGAATATCGAGCTCTTCCAACACGGCGGCCTTCCTGCGACGCAGTCGGCTTGGAAGGTATATGGCGGTGGCCGCTCAGTGTTGCCAGTCAAATGCCGACCTTTGCGGTACTCTGATTTTTCCAGTGACTCTACACGATGGATGGATGGATGGATGGATACGGCTGAACCCTTTACATCGGGCGGTGGCTCAAGCCACCTAGCCATGTCTTGTGAAATTTTACTCCTGTCTTGCTTTTAGCCACCAATCAGATAACCTTCGCATGGTTACTTCTAACCTCTTAAAATCCACTTTCCCTTCACTATCCCTAAACCCCAATGCCTTGGGTAAGTCAGCCCCGCTGCCTTCCACTGTAGGGTGAAGCCCTTTACAGAAAAGTATCAAGTGTTCAGCCGTTTCCTCCTCCTCTCCGCACGCAATGCACAAAGTGTCTATCTCCTGGTACCTGACTCTATACGTCTTAGTCCGCAAAACTCCAGTCCTGGCCTCAAACAACAAAGAACTTCCCCTACAATTATCATAGATATTTTCTTTGACAATTTCCTGTTTAAAGGTCCGGTATGTTTCCAGTGCCGATTTCGTCAGCATCCCTGTTTTCCACAAAGCTCTCTCTGTTCCTTTCACCTTTTTCTTAACCGATAAATGCTGATTTGCCCCCTTACTGCTGTCCAGATATTTGCTTGTCAATTTTCTAGTTCGCTTTCTCCATTTCGTGTCGACATTCTTTATATACAGGTATCTGAAAACTTTCCTAGCCCACCGCTTTTCCTCCATCCCTCTCAATCGTTCCTCAAATGCTATCTTACTGCTAGCCTCTCTGCTCTCGAAAGACGCCCATCCCATATCCCCCTGTACCCCCTGATTTGGCGTATTGCCATGTGCTCCCAAAGCTAACCTCCCTACTCCCCGTTGCCTAATTTCCAGCCTTGCTTGAACATCTGGCCTCATACACAGGACCGCATTCCCGAAGGTCAGGCTAGGGACCATCACCCCTTTCCAAATCCCTCTTACCACCTCATACCTATTGTAATTCCACAGTGCCCTATTTTTCATGACAGCTGCATTCCTACTAGCTTTATTCATTACATATTTTTCATGCTCTGTCAGATACTCAACACTGTTATTTATCCACACCCCAAGATACTTGTACTCATTCACTACTTTTAGCACGAACTCCTGTATTCTATGCTCGCCGCCCTCTTCATTAAATATCATGACTGCAGATTTTTCCTTACTATACTTGAAGCCTAATCTATCTCCCTCTGTACTGCATATGTCTAACAACTTCTGCAGGTCTTCCTTGTTGTCAGCCATTATCACTATATCGTCCGCATATATTAGTCCCGGTAATGTCTGTTTAATCAATTCCCCTTGCTTGAAAAAAGATAGGTTGAAGCCTAGTCCACTCCTCTCTAGCTTGGCTTCCAAACCTTGCAGGTACATGATGAACAACAAAGGGGACAGAGGACATCCTTGTCTAAGCCCCCGCTGTATCTCTACAGGCCCTGATACATTTTTTTCCCATTTTATGAGCACTCTGTTACCTCTGTTACCCTCTGCCGCCATCGGTGGGCTTTCATTGCAAACGGTGCCACCTGCTCCCATTGCGCAGCGCTGGCGCTCGGCACACTAGCCAGTATATTCTAGGCACTATAGCCGGAGCCATATATTCCTTTGCTGGCCAACGCATATGTATGGACTGATACGCTGAGACCGCAACGCATTGCACTATTTCGCTCAGCGGCTGCGCGATGCGTACGCACCTACGCGCCGCAGATGCTCGGCTCCAGGCACGCTTTAGGGCATCGGTGTTTTTTGAACTTGCCGCCTAGTAGCAGACGACAGTATCTATTGTTGTCATGCTTTTTCCTTTCTTGTCCAATATCGTCATCCCATTCTGCGTTGACATACCTTGGCATCGCCGCCTCTACGTATGTACCTGTCAAGGGTACGCCCCGCTCTGGGCGGTTCGGCGAATATCGAGAATAGGGCCCCGCTATTAAGGTGGCTAGAATGGAAAGGTGCGAAAAGCGGCCGGGGAAGCATGGCCCCGCAGCGCGTCGATGCCGTGTGGCGGCGCTGAAGGCAGAGGCGTGGTCCTTATTGCTAGCATTTCTGGATATTAGGGGAGCCTATGACAACGTTACTCAGGAGCATTTGTGGGACATATTGGGCACATTGGATGTGGAAAATGGAGTAATTAATCTTTTAAAAGATATATATAGAGGTAACAGAGTGCTCATAAAATGGGAAAAAAATGTATCAGGGCCTGTAGAGATACAGCGGGGGCTTAGACAAGGATGTCCTCTGTCCCCTTTATTGTTCATGTTGTACCTGCAAGGTTTGGAGGCCAAGCTAGAGGGGAGCGGACTAGGTTTCAACCTATCTTTTTTCAAGCAAGGGGAATTGATTAAACAGACATTACCGGGACTAATATATGCGGACGATATAGTGATAATGGCTGACAACAAGGAAGACCTGCAGAAGTTGTTAGACATATGCAGTACAGAGGGAGATAGATTAGGCTTCAAGTATAGTAAGGAAAAATCTGCAGTCATGACATTTAATGAAGAGGGCGGCGAGCATAGAATACAGGAGTTCGTGCTAAAGGTAGTGAATGAGTACAAGTATCTTGGGGTGTGGATAAATAACAGTGTTGAGTATCTGACAGAGCATGAAAAATATGTAATGAATAAAGCTAGTAGGAATGCAGCTGTCATGAAAAATAGGGCACTGTGGAATTACAATAGGTATGAGGTGGTAAGAGGGATCTGGAAAGGGGTGATGGCCCTAGCCTGACATTCGGGATTGCGGTCCTGTGTATGAGGCCAGATGTTCAAGCAAGGCTGGAAATTAGGCAACGGGGAGTAGGGAGGTTAGCTTTGGGAGCACATGGCAATACACCAAATCAGGGGGTACAGGGTGATATGGGATGGGCGTCTTTCGAGAGCAGAGAGGCTAGCAGTAAGATAGCATTTGAGGAACGATTGAGAAGGATGGAGGAAAAGCGGTGGGCTAGGAAAGTTTTCAGATACCTGTATATAAAGAATGTTGACACGAAATGGAGAAAGCGAACTAGAAAATTGACAAGCAAATATCTGGACAGCAGTAAGGGGGCAAATCAGCAATTATCGGTTAAGAAAAAGGTTAAAGGAACAGAGAGAGCTTTGTGGAAAACAGGGATGCTGACGAAATCGGCACTAGAAACATACCGGACCTTTAAACAGGAAATTGTCAAAGAAAATATCTATGATAATTGTAAGGGAAGTTCTTTGTTGTTTGAGGCCAGGACTGGAGTTTTGCGGACTAAGAAGTATAGAGTCAGGTACCAGGAGATAGACACTTTGTGCATTGCGTGCGGAGAGGAGGAGGAAACGGCTGAACACTTGATACTTTTCTGTAAAGGGCTTCACCCTACAGTGGAAGGCAGCGGGGCTGACTTACCCAAGGCATTGGGGTTTAGGGATAGTGAAGGGAAAGTGGATTTTAGGAGGTTAGAAGTAACCAAGCGAAGGTTATCTGATTGGTGGCTAAAAGCAAGACAGGAGTAAAATTTCACAAGACATGGCTAGGCGGCTTGAGCCCCCGCCCGATGTAAAGGGTTCAGCCGTATCCATCCATCCATCCATGGTAGTGTTCCTGTATATGCTCCCGCAGTGTTCCTGTATATGCTCCCGCAGGGAGCATATTGCCGCGAATAATTGCAGTGTTTATTCGTTTTTCAAATCTGCCGCGACACCACCTTATCGCTTTGTTTGTGACGCAAGACGCGACTAGATTTATCTCGATTGATCGCAGCCAGGCAAAGCTGATTCTACGTTGTTCCGGAATGTTCTAGTAACTTTGCGCCCTTTATCTCGAATGTTCGCTATCAGCTTTAAATTGAGCACGCCCGACAGCGGC